>VXBB01009671.1:117619-137480 GCA_013399915.1 Illadopsis cleaveri
TACATATATATATATAAAAGCACCTATGTTCCCAGATTCCAAAGCCTAAAATCCTGCACAGCTGGTATATTCCGACATATACCTGTACCCCACAACACTTCCACCCCCTTTTCAAAGGAAATTACATTTTTTCCTCTTGGGTCAACAGAGCTGATAAAGTTCTTTTTTCCTCCTTTCTGTCTTTCAGCATCTGCTGCTGCAAGGAGAATACTCCAGTACATAGACCCTCAGCCTGAGCTAATGCAAGCATTCTTTCTACATTTGCTTGCATTCCTCCGATCATTTTATCTCTTCCTCTCTTTAGAGAGATGGGTTGCAAGAATTAAAGCATGCGGTATGTCTTTTAGTGAAAAGAGACTTTAATTGTCTAGACATTATTCTCACATCAGTGAGCACTTGCTAAAAACATCTGGATGGTTGGTATATACAGGTAGCCTTAAATACCGATTGCTGTTTAAGAAACAAGATGAAAGTTACTAAACTAAAGCTAAACACCTTAGATTTATTTATCCTGTACTAAAGAAACACTGATATTAAAAAGATCAGGGTATTGCACCAATACATTTAAGTTCCCTAGAAGATTTTTCTTTTTAAGCAGAAAGAATATTTTAATTTGATTTTTTGATTTGGTCATAAATCTTTTCATGACCTTTAACTTAGCATACATTCAGGTAAAAAAAAATAGAACAGAAAAATTGGAAGCTGTGATTACCACATATATCTTGAGCCAGTATTTCAATTCTCAAATGCTTTAATTGTCCAGGAGCTTTGACTAACCTCTCTGTACCACTTGTGCCCATTAGCAGGTTTTTTTATTTACACTGACTCAAGTTTTCTGACTTCAATTAGGAGTGCCTGAGGTATGGTTTCATCAACATTCCTGCTCTCCAGAGACTGTCATTTTCCCTCTAGCCACAGCTCCAGGTTTCCTTTCAAGTCTCACTTGTCTGCACAGGAATTCAGGAAACCAGCTTGAGGAACTCACTTATGTTGTTCACTAGAATATGAGTGTTAATCAGAACACTGTAGCAGATCACCAAAATGATTGGGAGAGTTCAAAATGTCTTCTGGTGAATTTGTGACTATGCGGTATTTTGAAAAATTGCTTTAAATATTTACAAAGTTGCAAGCTGACACTTCAGTCATTAAACTTTGTTGGCATGCAGAAACAATCTATAGTGAATTAAAAAATACAATTTCAGGATGCAAAGAAAGGACAAAGATTTCACCTTTTTGAGTTTTGCTTATATTCAGAAGAGTTTTGTGACAACAAGACTGTTCCTTCACACGTCAAAATTTCAAAAAATAGTATCTTAGCCCCTTCTAGCTTAACCCAAGCTGGGCCTGAAATAAGACATTTCACTTCACAATGGAGAAAAAGGCTTGTGAGCGTTTAAGAGATCAACAGCTACTGCAAAATTCTCAAAAAATAAAAGCTACTTTAACTTCAAAACAGAGATGCTTAAATTACTGGTACAGACATTAATAAAACCTTGTGCACAACTGCAATTGTAAGATTTTAAAGGTTAGTACTGTGCTCCATGAAAAATGAAGCTGGCACATTAATGTGGAAAGCCTGAAGAACAAAACAGTTACATATTCAGGCTGATCAAGGAATGAGATCTATTATGTCCATCTCTCAACCAAGTAAACCTCTGAGTTGCAGAGCTCTAATGTACATTCACCAGCTTGCAGTCTAATTGTAAAGTTTGAGTAAGGTGGTCTCTATTACTTTTCAAGTGAGACTGTTCCAGAGCCTAAGAGATCTCAGAGTTAATGCTGTAAAGAGGCACTGCATGATCAGAGTTCTATTCTCTCAAAAATGCATATGCTGATAGAGACTGTTAGACTTAGATGACTCATTTTCCCATTAATCAATTTTCATCAGCCATTACAGCCATGTCCCTCACGTGCAATAAAACATTTTTTGCACAGGATTTTCTTTTCCTCTTTATACTAACACCTACATATCACCATGGGCAACAGACAGCAACAGAAATCTTTTCTTATGCTAAATTTTAAGCTTACAGATAAGAGATCATTTTGGACTTAAGGCCAGGTTGCTTTTTTCTTTCTTACTGGTCTCAGAAAAAATAGCATCTAACTACCCTTCAAGACAGCAGTCCTTTCACTTGTGGTCTTACACCTACACACAAGTTTGTTCCCTCAGACTCCCTTTAATAGTCACCATTTGCAAGAGGTCATACCTCAGGGCATTATAATTTCTTTGATTTTTGGTTCCTCTTTTTGGGAGTAGAAGATCAAACTCCCAAGCCCAGTAGTGCTTGAGTGAGTAGTTCAGACTGATCCATTTCATGCAGGTGCTCGTGTTTGGCATTACCAGATTGTTAACAACAATTAATCTGCAATCACCCTGAAAGAAAGTATCCTGCCATATATACTGCCATGAAAATAGGTAAGCTCCATATAAAATCTAAAGGGTTCAATGACCTCCTGGTAACAACCATGAGAAAAAAAGTTATTTTTGAAGTTTAACCCTAGAGAAAAGATTTTTTAAAAGTTAATTGCCTGTTCTTGTTAATGCTACCTCCATATTCTTTGTCAGTCTTAGAGCAGGAACATGTGTTCTGCTTGACAGCTTTTGTTCTGTACTTACTTGATCTGGATGACACAGAGATAAAGGTTTCCCTGTACTGCAGCCAATACAAAGACTCATATCATTTCTACCTTGGTTCCCTGTGATAGGAAAGATGTGTACTAATGTCCACAAATAATTTGATGGGTGAAGGTGTGGGTGTTAACATCTTTGAAACGGGTCCTAACTTTGGGCAGCAGGTTTGCTGCAGAGCCCAGACAGCTGAAGCAGACAAGGGTCTGCACAGCCTGAGTTTCTGAGCTTTGGGGTGAAATGGTAGGTTCAAGGGGGGAATAGGTGGAAGGCAGTTCGGGAAGGCTGTGCCTTCTGAGTGCCTCAGCCAGAGGGGAAAGGAAGAGGGCACCATGCGGCCGGGAGCTTAGGATAAAAGGAGGCTGCGCCCTCCGAAACCCCGAGAGAGAAAACCCCACGGGCGTGTGCCCCGGGGGACTCTTCCTTTATTCGAATGAACTTGCAGCACTCCTCTGTCTCCTTTTGGACATAAACCTCTGGCGTTTGTGGATTTTCCTGACACCTGCTTGCCCTGGAGTCAGCTGCAATTACTGAAAGCATAATTAAGAGAGCCTGAAAGGGTCCATCAAATATACTCTGGACATGTAGTAAAAACTGATGGAAATGGATATGAGCTACCTCCTACCTGCCATTTTGGTGAGCCTATTCTTTCTACCATGGGTAAGAGAGAAAATGAAAAGAGAGCAAGGGGTAGGAAGAAAGAAGCTGTTACAGAAAAACTTCTCCCCAGGTTCTGTGAAATTAGAGTAATGATATCTTTGAATGAACACAAAAACACCAGAAGGCACAGAAAAACAAAAAGGGAAAGTGTTGGGGAAGGGAGGGGGTAGTGTAGGGAGAGATGGGACAAGCCTAAAAATTTGTGACTAAAAGTGAAACCCCTATAAAACTAAAACAAATACTGCTTTCACATGAATAAAAGACTGAAAGATTAAGCAAGAGACAAACCACAGTTGAAGGCTTTGCAACCTGCAAAACAAGAGATGAAGTAAACATCTTAGAGAAAACTTGTAGAAATATCCTTGTGTAGTGGTTTCATGTTCACCAATTTCTGTTTCCCAAAATTAGTGTACTGATCTGAGTGCTCACTAGATTCATTTACTCTTTTTCTACTGTGAGATGGGATTAGGAGAAAAGCAAAGCAGGCCCAAATCTTGAAAGGTATAAAGATATCTACAAACACTAAAAGAAGAGAATAAGAATCAAAACAAAACCTTCAAAACACTTCTCCCCCTACAACTGTTCACTTTCCCACTGACAACATAAAGAGACAAAACCTGGGATTTTCGGTCAGTTTCACCACTTTAAAATAGTCTTTCATCAGTTCTTAGGGAGAGGAGCCTCTGGTGAGACTCCCATGGATACATCACCACAAGAAGACAGTTCCCTGGTGGCTCCCATGTCACGAATCTGCAGCCACCTGGCGAATTCTGCAAACCATGAAGTCCCTCCCATTTAGCCGCTTTTCCCACAACTGCACATGAGCCATATCAGCTTTTATAGGGTACAGTTTAAGGATGACTATTCTAGTATAAAATGAGGGTTCTCCTTATCTATCTCCAAAATCATCTTCATCCCAGGTCTTCTTTTTCCCTGGGAGCAGAGGGCACCTCTCTCTTCCTCTGTTCAAAATTCTCCATTGAATCACAGCTACATTAGTAGATGGTTATGACTACAACTTTGCATCCCCCTAAAAAGCATTCTATAAGTTACAGGGATGTTTTACTCCATTCTCTATGGCCTCACAAGAGAAGTCCAGCCCAAACTAGGCAACTTCTCAATCTTTTCTCCCAACCTAGGACTTGTACTCTCTCTTCACTGACTTCCGACTCATGCCATGTCTCTCTACACTTCAATCACTCTGTCTTTTCTCTCACTCAGAGAAGGGCTAGTGCCTTGGAAGTCCCATTTGCCAAGGAAAGAGTTGACATCTCACCCGGGCCTGTGGCTGGCCACGTGAACATTTATCAAAAGCAACTCATATGCATTGGAAGACTCAGTAGAGTCCAGTGGCTGCCAATTGCTACCACTGGAAGTTTGTTACAGGACTTTGGCTCAAGAAAAAATTAATACAAGCTATTCATAATTTAACCCAAACTGCAAATAATTTGTGTGAGATAAAATATGTGCTAAGTTGCCTGAATTAATTCCAGAGTAAGAAGAGAAAAGCTTCTTAAATATTAACTTGATTTAGGTAGTTTGGATGGAAACAAAAGACTGCCAGGAAACATAACTCTTAGAAGCAAATGTAAACATATAGAAACAAAATAAACATACCCTGACTTTTAATCATGAACTGAAAGTTATTTTACATTAAAAAAAAAAGCTTTCACTAAGAAGTGTTAGATGAAATTAAAGTAAATAAAAGTTTAGATTGTAAAACAGAAAACTATGCATGATAATCAGATAATTTTCAGCTTTGGAAATGTTATTCAGAGGAAACAGCATAAGTCCTAGAAGAGGTCTCACTTGAAATGAAACTGGACAAAATAAGAGTACAATAGCGAATATTCTTACACAAATGAGAGGCATTAGGCAACCTAATGAATTAATTCTTTTCCATTGCTAGCTTCCACAATCCAACAGAGAAAACCCAAGCAGCTGGTGGGGTTTTTCAAGAAGGCATGAATAAAGAAGAAAAACAAGGATTTTGTTGCCACTTGGAGTATTAGAAAGACTCCAACAAGAAAGCGTTCATTTTTATTTTCCTTTTCAAAAGGATTATGCACCAAGCTATTAAAAAGGTGTTGATTTCACCATGCATAATGAAGGTTATTTGATTATAACATTCACTCTAAACAAAAGTAAAAAACATTAAAAATACTTTCTAATTGACAGTTGAGAATTTTACAGAACTGTAGCACTTCTGGATTATACATATCCTGTCAAGTACCTCCTTCAGGCTAAACAGTTCAGAAAAATTAATTCAAAAACTTCAGAAAGCAAAAACTACAGTAAAATTACTTTGATTTGCTAAGCACAGTATAACAGCTAAGCCACTGAATTTTTCTAGCATACTTGAACTCTAGAATAATTTTTTTTATTTAGCAAGCAGCTCTCCCCAGCATCAGAAAATTTCTGTCCATATTTTGAAAGCCTTGCAAACTTGTAAGACAAACATGCAAAACCTAAATGCACTCCACTCACACCCATTCAACAGAGAGTTATTTGAGCTGACAGCTGGGCCACTAAAGGGTGGAGGCCAAATTGGCTGAAATACAGGGAGGCAAGAAAGACTAAAAATTGCACGAACATAAAGCTTGTGGAGTCCCTGGAACCCCTCAGGATAATTCCCAGGGTCTTGTCTTGGAAGGCTAGATCATAGGGTCTTCCCTACCTAGCCTGATAAAGAAGACCCTCTCCATGCTTTGCATACAGTGGTCTGCCCCTGTCTCTCCTCTCCCCACGACCCTGGTTCTCATTTTTTCTCCTTTCCTTGTTTCCCTATTGGTGGTGGCATCCCCGGTGGCTGGCCCCATTTTCTGTATAGGCCACTGACCTCTGCCCTGCCCTTTGCACTACCCCCATGCCCACAGGTCATTGGCAACTGACCCCATACTTGAGTCTGTGCACAGCACATGGCCTGGTCGTTGTTCCTTATCTCCCTTTCGGAGCTTGAAATAAACCTTGCTGGAACTGATTTCATACAAAGGCCCTTCTTGCCTCTCTTTGCTGAGTGTAGCCATGGCATGTGTGATGTGTGAGTTTAACTGCTTTGCCTGAGTTCTCCCCACGTGCCTTTTCCACTGGAGATACTTGCTGGGATATGGGTAGCAGCTCCACCATCTAAAAAGCACATTACTACAAGCCAACCTTACACCAAGTGATATAAAGGAAAGAAACCGTAAACATCAGGGAAGTCCAAAGGACTAGAGTACTCCTCTAAAAATTAGAGGGAGCAGACAACTCACAGCTAGGAAGAAATCAGGTTCCCTGCTACCCAAGCGATTAACCCAGACAGTGTTACAGAAAGGGCACATGTTTTCTCATGGGGTACTGCTACACAGTTATTTTAGGTAGCCCATTATAGCAAATATAAAAAACTTTTGCACAGCCTTTGAGCATAGACTATTTACCCTCAGAAAAGAGCTGCAAGCCATGTAAATGTTCCCTGAGCATAGTCATTTTAGGCACATGAAGAAGAGGAAGAATTTTATACACCCATCTTTTTAATTTCCATGCATCATTCCATAATCAGCATTATCCATAAGGTAGGGAAAGGCAATTTAAACACAACATCACATATGCATTACTCACCAGTCCTACATTCAGGCTCCTCAGGCACTTCTCAGCACTTTTCCCATAAAGTACTTTTCCCAGAATCAGAAGTCTTTCCCCAAAAATACAACCCTACCAGTAGGTCTGATCAAGACAGAGGTCCACAGATATACAGGAGAGACCCAAAAATACTCTGTGTTGTCTCAAACTCCTTTTATCACTGCAAGCTCCTAAGGCTCCTCCCAGGCTGCACCTGAAAAGCTGCACCTACCCCCACTCAGCTTAACACTGTTGCAAGTATGGTTAAATAGCTGTGTTCTAGTCTGGCACTGATCCCTCACAGCTGCTGGTAGTTAGGATGTGCCAAAGAGCATGAAATCCAAAATCCTGGTCTCCTTGTATCATGGCTCTGATTTTTTAATCTGCAATGTTCTGAACTTCTGTTCCCTATGTAAAATGGGCATCATATTACCTCCTTATAAGACAAGAACAGGAGAAAATAACAGTGGAATATTAATAGTCATTAAGCTGTCAGATGGTCTAAGGATAAACCCCACACAAAAGCCTTTTGCTTTGTGATTCTGTTCCCAGGAAGTCACTTGAAACAGTTGCAGTGAATAAGGCACAAGGTCAGGCACAGCAAAACCACAAGTTTAGCAGCATTTAGAATAAAAACGAGTCATGCAGTCACCAGCATAAAAGCACTCAAAGGTTGTTCCTACTGCTCCAGCTAAACCACAAGGAAATCTGTAAAGGCCTGGGGCACTAGAGCTACTCATCACTTGTGGCTTAGTGGGCAAGCTTTTTGTGCCCTCTGCTCCCCCCATTATACCGCATAAAATCTACAAAACTTGTATGTGCTTCTGTTATGCATATGTTACCTGGTACTAATGAACTATTCTCAGAACTTGTGTTTCTGTTCTTTTAGATCAGTGTTTGAATACCTTGGGGAATTTCCCAGTAAAACTTTTGTTTCTGTTATTTGTGCACACACAAACCTGCACTGGTTCCCTGTATAAGACACCAGCTGCTGTAAGGTACAGTCTACTGATAAGCTGGCTTTTTTTTTTTTTTGCCTAATACTGCGATAAAATTATATTTATCAGCTACTTTTGTGAACCTACATGTAAACACATTCATTCCCACATATCTGGAGCCACATAAGATTAATCCTGTGACTACATTGGCTTAATTGTTACCCTATAAATATGAGCACCTGGACTGAGCTCAGAGAAGGAAGCCACAGAGTGCTTAGGCTTGTGGAGGCTGTTGCCACATTTTAATTACTTATTCAGTGCAGTTGAGCAGAAATATTTTAGCCCCTTGCAAATGAAAAGCAAAATACCCTAGCCCAAATAAATTCTATAGGCAGTTATGCTAAAAGATTTTTTTTTTGCATCCACTGCCTTCTGCTAAGGCACAATACAGTTGTGTATACCTGAGTCCAGTACAGCACTGAGGGCAAATTGTCTTAAAAAAAAAATGTAGTCTTAGTTCAAGAATTCTCTTCAGAAGAAGCTTCATCATCAAAATGTCACTGTAGACATCAGTGTAATATATAAAATCTTAGGACTGTTGGAGGGTATTATACAGATAGTGAGGGAAGGAATGTTCTTTTACACATCAAGAGATTTAATTGAAGAATATTCCTGAATCCAAAAGTATTAGCGTAATTTTTGTAGGTCTCTAATCCAAGTAAAGGTGTTTATTCATTGCCACATGTTGTAAAATGAAAATAAAATCTTTGCATAGTTGTCTAAAAGTAGGATAGCAACTAGGGGGTAGGGGTGGAAGGGGAACCCTAAACACCCAGTTGAAAAATTAAAGTTCAGAAATATTGTGTTTCTCATTAACAAGATAAATATTCTTATCATTTCACAGAAGAAAAATTCTGATTATATATGTTTCACCTCAGGCTTTTAAAATAGCCATTTCAGCAAGCTGTTGTCTCATACATAGTGGCCTTGATCCTGATCCTAGTGTCTCCATCAGCATCTCCTTTGTCTTCATTAGGATTTCAGGGTTTATGTCCAAATTTACTTTTGTGATGGACAAGGCAGCCCAAGTAGCAGTTCTGAAAAAGAAAGGAGGAAGAACTAAAAGGAACCAAATCTTCAGAGTAAACATTGCCACCTGCAGCTACAACATCCACCATCCTTACTCTCAAAAAAAACCAAAATGAGATCTTTAACAAGATGATATCTTTCTGTCACAACCTATTTCCATCCAGGAAGCCACACCTCCCATTGCACAAAATGACTAAATGCCTTTTCATGCACTGATGCAAAAAGAGTCTCACTACATAGCAAATGACTGAAACTTGATGTTTCACCCCTTCTTGGTGTTTTGCTCTTGATTTTGCTACCCTATGTAGCAGGGATTTAATTTCTTGATTAAATTTTCTGAAATTCTACTAGATTCTATTTAAAAAAAAAAAAAAATAATCAAAACCACCTGCAAAAAAAAGTCAGTTCCTGTTAAAGTCTAGAACAGCACAATGAGCCTGAACTGGTTTAAGTAGTAGGAGCTGCAGCATAGCCCAGAGGAGGACATGAACTGCTCCAGGCCAGTCACAACCAATTCCAGATGCCAGATGCGGTGCTGGTGTAAATAAATTATTCACCCCAAAACCTCAGCAGTGGGTGACCTTCCCTGGGGCAGAAACAACCCTGAGAGACCCCAGCTGTGGGTCACCAGAGGGGAAACTGGTAGGAATGGTTCTGTGCTTCCCATCTCCTCTCCAAAGGGAGGACTGGGTGCTACATATGAACAAAACTGAGGAAAGTTGAGCATAGGAAGTGGGGTGGAGCAATGTTTGACTTAAGCTGAACCTAGGAAAAGTAAGGGCCAAGTCTTTTCCTGAGGGTTTGGTTTGTTGTGCACCTTTTCCTTCTCTCTAAATACTCAAATCAATGACTAGAAAATTGGTTTAGTTGGCAACAAGATACAGTAAAAATTCTTCAAGTCAATTCTGTTTTGCTCATGAGAGAATCCATAACACTGTATGTACTTCATTATCAGCTAAAGTAACCCATCTGCACCTTGCTGGTAGTTGGCCACTGGGATCACTGCTCACACACTACATCAACTACATGAATTGTACAGACAATACATTCTTTGAAAAAGAAACACAGATGCAGTTCTTTCTGAGAAAGCTCATGATTTGCATATTTTAAGCCTGCATTTACTGGATTTTTACTGAATTTACTAAAATTAAGAAATCACCTGCATTTCTGAAATTAGTCAACACCTATAATTCAATGACTTCATTGAGCTAGTCCAGGTTTAAAAGAGGGAGCTGGTTTCTCATCTGTCATTCATCATCATCATTAAATTCTATTTGAGCACCTTCATTGATTCCATATCTGGAATTTTGCATACTAAGTAAATTTTATTATACAATCAGGTTCTGCTCCCCAGTGTAACCATGAGAAAATTGCACATAAGAGGCAAGAAAACCATTTTAGCTGTAGACTCACTTCAGTAATAAAATTGATAGTCTCACAGCCTTCTTGGGGAATCATTGCTTAGACCAAGCGTGTTTTGGCAGAGTTGTACATCTAAATACACCCAAAAGACAAAATCTCCATTCTAATACACTTCTCACTATCTGGAGCAAGAAATAGGAGACAAAAAGAAAGTTTCAAAGAGATTAATTTTCAGTCTGGACTTGTGGAATGCAGTATAGAGGGCATTTGTATTATTGAGACAAACATTTAGATAGTCATGAAAACAGATCTTTACTGTACCTTTACCCAAGAAAGTGTTTTGCTTTCCTTCCTAATCAAGAAGAGTGTATATATGCACTGTATAGAAATTAAATTGAAATATATAAAATCCATAGCTATCTGCATCTATTTTTCACCTTTCTATTAATTTGTAGTTATCTGGTCCTGTATTTCCACAAACATCTTGAAAATGTTGCCCGTATTGTGTCTTGAAAAGAGACAGATATTGGTCACTGAAGAACTAGAACAAAAGAACTATTGGCTAGAGAAGAACTGAGATCTGCTGAGCTTGACTAACTTCACTAAGTTGAAGAGTACTTTGTGGGGCATTTAAAAAGAAAAAGTCTTGGACTATCTAAGGTCCAATTCCTTGCATCTGTACAAAACCATCCACACTGTAACTTCACTGTGTTGCAGTACTATCAGCAGCATAGCATCTGTTTGCAGAAGCAAAGGCCTACCTTATCAAAGGTTTTCAGGCATGTACCTTCTAATTAGTTGTCTAAGTCTCAATGAAATTAATAGGATATAAACACCTAAAGAATACAAGGTGCTTTACTTACAGCCCACTCCCTAAAGAATCCAAGTACAAAGAATAGTCATTATAATTACCAGTCAAATGATGAATGCCCAGGTAAGAAACACAAGGTAAATGAATTGCCATAAGTACACTTTATGTGAGTGAAGAAAATGCACATAATGTTGCAGTAAAGTGTAGCCACAGCTATAAAAACTTTTCTTATTAACCTGTGATTGAAAGCCACCTGATTTAACACAGTAATAGCAAACAGTCTAGGCCCTTCTATGCCTGCCCCCTATCTCTACTCACTAGGGGCACAGTATTAGGAGGATCCATTGGCCTGAACAAGCACAGCTATTCTTGGGTTCTGTGTTTTCTTTCAGTATTTAACACTCCAATCTACATGGACATTCCTATCCTCTTCAGAGTCTGTACCTAAGGTCCAAAGGAGAGTTCTCTTAATGCAGATTTCAGCAGTGACAGGTACTTAGGGCATGAGATTTCCAGAGGAAGTTGGCTGAAAGACTCTAAGGTACATTGCCATGGTTATTATTATTATTATTACAGCTAAACCTGAGCTGTTGTTGTTAACTTTGATTAAGTTCTTAGTCATCTTAAAAAAGATCACAGCATTCAGCCTTGCACTGCATTTTTTGCCGGTGTTTCTCATGAATCTCTGTAACACCCGCCTTTGCAGACCCCAAATTGTATTTTTGCCTCTGTATTTCTCCCCTGTCGAAAGCTTCTCATTTACAAATGGCAAGCTCTCTACAAGACAGCAGGCTCAAGCTTGGCAAATTGTCATCCTTCAGGTTATTCTCCACTCTCTGACACTAAGTTCTTACCTTCATCAGAGAGCTTTCAATTCCCTCCTTACTTACGGAAGATAAAAGCCCTTATATTCCTCCCAACAACAGGTTTTCATCTTCTTTATGTGCACAATAGATTTCAGCTTTCTTCCCCCCAGCCCTGCCAATTTCCCTAATTATCTGTCAGTGGTGCCAAGAGCTCCCACATCTATCATTCCACAGTATCCTCCACAGTCACTGCCACAGTTCAGCATCACTGCATCAGCTATCTGTGCTCCAAACAGTTTTACAGCACTGACATGGGGAACCGCCTCTCACAGTCAAGTGTATCACTAAATAACCCTCTTTCTTCTCTTTCTAAGCAGCTCCTGCTTGTCACTTCCAGCTGTCCTCCTCTGTTGTCATAGTCCTGCTACTACAGAATTGATTTCTACACTCCTCAAACAAATATCATTCACACAGTTTAGCAAATCTTGATAACTTCAAGACATGTTTCTCCATTCTTTTCTTCAATGTTGCTTTCTACTTGCTGCATGAATTCAGTTGCGTCCTGCAATCAGTATGATTTTAAAAAGTCACTGTACCTTTATGAAAGTTACAGGTGAATTTGAAACACTCTAGCCTTTTAATTTGATGCATTATTCAGACAAGCATTTACCTGTATGCCTTTAGTATACACACTCTGTGAATGATTAAGGGAGGAGGTATAAAGAGTCCCTGCAAATCCCTGGAATAACTCTTGTACATAAAGTTACTCATGGATGTAATGATTTGTAGAAAGAGGACCATATTTTATAGATTAGAACTGTTTCATAGAATGCCTGAAACTGTTTTGAACCACGGGATATTAAACTGTGTCAATATGCTGTTGTTTTTTAAATAGTTGAAAAGAGAGAAAATTACTGTAAATCAAATAAAATGCTTCTGAAAGCCATTATTTTAAACTCATTTGACCGCTGAATCAGATAACTCCACCAGGATGTTGAGTTGAAAGCTTTCTTTTCTAGCTATCCTTAATGTTTCACAGCTATTTCCAAGTAAATTGTTTTAAATAACCAAATATAGTTTCCCCAAGACAAACAGTGATTTTTATTCTTCAAGATGGTCAATAAAACATGATGAGTTACATTTAGTGGAAGAGTTGGAGTCTTTGCTATTTCTCTTACATTCTTCTGCAAACAGAAGTCCAACAGATTAACTTTGCTCTATCCTGCTGCATTTAGTACTCTCAGTACTCTTCTAATACTAGAAGTGTTTACTGATTTCTGTGTAGTGCCTGAAGGCCTTAAAATGAATGTGATTTATGACTGGCAATGTATCTGAGGTACATGACATAAGACCGAAAATATTTTTCAGTTCTATTCACAGTGTTATTATATCAGGGTGTGTAACTTAAGTATCTCTTCTACTTTTGACTTTCCCCAGTCATATTTTAGCACCCCCTTCACTGGGGTGCTAATAGAGTTAATTTTTTAAACCTTGATCCAAAGCCCAGGGAATTCTGTGGAAAGAATCCATTCAACTTCAGTGTGTACTCGCTGAATACAATGCTTTCTGAAAAGTATTTTGCGATCCTTTAGTCAACAAATTATATTTAAACAAAAATGTTTTAATTTGTTTCCCTTACTTTGTTATTGATGTTTCATGATATATATCAAAGAATGAACTCACATACCAAAGGAATTTTTTTTAAAAAACAAGCACAAGACTAGAATCTGTTGCTTTCTCTATACATGTCAGCATCAAATCACAGAGGAAATGCAGCAATTATATTAGCAAAGGACAGATCCTGGCTTCTTACACAACAGGTGTCTTGAGAGTTTGACAGTTAGCTTTGCACTGGACCATTCTAATATTTACTTAAATACTGACTAAATATGTAGCTAGGTCAAAGTAATTTTTATTATATCAGAATCAGAAAACACTGAGAAAATACTTAGGCAAAAGAATTCTGTATTGTATGCTAAGAAGTAGTCTGAGATCAGTAACTTCCAAAACAGTCATCCTTCTTGAGATTTTCATAATGCAGCATTTGCAATGGGAAAACTGACACATGGATCAATGTAACTAGAAATAATTTATATGTATGAATTCTTAAAATAATCATCAAACACAGCCTAGTGTCAGAGTTAGGGTTAGGGGCAAGAGGCCAGGTCACAACCTGCACATGGATTTGGGTATTTCTTGCAATAGAGGTAGCTGCACAGTTTCATAGCCATGCCCATCTGCATTTGGATTGGGACAGCATTCCCTTCTGCATGCCATCCAGAGGGTCTCAGCAGACTTGAGAGCTGAGCCTGTGCAAATCTCAAGAAGTTCAACAAGGCCAAGTGCAAGGCTCTGCACCTGGGTCAGGACAATTCCGAACATGGATAAATGAAAGAAGCCCTGGGAACAAAGATTGCCTTGGGGGTAGTGGTGTATGTGAAGCTCAACATGACCCAGCAATGTCAGCCTAGAAACATCTGTATCCTTGGCTGCATCAAAAGCAGCATGGCCAGAGGGCAAGGGGAGGGTTGTCAACCCATACTACTCTCCTGACACCCCATCTGGAGTGATGCATCCAGCTCTGGGGTCTCCAGCACAAGAAGGATAGGGGCCTGCTGAAGTGAGCCCAAAGGAGACCAGAAAGGTGATCAGAGGGCTGTAGCACCTCTGCTGTGAAGACAGGACAGGCTGAGAGAGTTGGGCTTGTTCAGCCTGGATACAAGCAAGATCCAGGGAGACCGTGGAGTGTCTTCCAGTACCTAAAGGGGACCTAAAAGAGAGCTGGCGAGGGACTTTTCACAAGAGCATGTAGTGATAGGATAGGGGAATGGCTTTAAGCTGAAGGAGGGTAGACTTAGATTAGATATTGGGAAGAAATTCTTCACTGTGAGGATGGTGAGGCACTGGAACAGGTTGCCCAGAGATGCGGTGGATACCCCATTCCTGGAACTGTTGAAGGCCAGGCTGGATGGAACTTTGAGCAACCTAGTCTAGTGGAAGGTTCCCTGCCCATGGCAACTGTGTTGGAACAGGTGATCTTTAAGGTCCCTTCCAACCCAAACCTTTCTATGACTCTGTGATTCTGTGATTCCTTCCTGTCATACAGCTTTCCAACTGCCTTCAGACTTTTCTTTCTGGCTGTGAAATTTCTGCAGTTGAGAAATAATCTTTCTTTTTATTTCTGGAGAAACTGCTACTTTAGGTTTTATAAACACCAAAGTCCCATATATTCTCTGTGGTGAATATTTTTTCTAAAAGCAGAAGCTTTTGACATGACAGCTGCACTAAAAAAAAAGTAACTACATGAATTCTATTGCACACTGAGAAAAATATCATTACCTCTTGATAGACAAAACTGTAAAAATTCAGATTTTCTGGTCTTTTACCTTTGGAGAAAACACTGATGTAGCATTGTATATTTCATTGATGCAGTCCTGTTTATTTGCAGAGGCCATGAGCCTGATCGTAGAAAGAAACAAACTACAGACAATATTTTTCTCCCTCTTTAAAAGCAAGAGCTTTCAGAAGTTCTTTTACTTTACTACTTGACCTTTTCTGGGCCAGATTACAATCCTTCTGTTACTCTGTCCATGGTTCTTTGCTGTGTTTTCTGTTTGCTTCACCCTATGACTTTTAGAGAATCACCAAAGGTCATCAAAAGTCTCCTTTTATGTGCAGTTTATTATACAGAAAAGAAGAACAGATATTCTTGATATAAACTTTTTTATACGTCTATGTGTAGATGCCACAAAAGCTTGAGTTTTCAGTTTTCAAGAGCACTAAACTTGTGTTCAACTCAATTTCTTGTTCATTAAATCCACCTAGAAGGCAGGTGCTTTTCTAGCTCTTAAAATATTCCACCTCATATACAGGCTCTTGATGGGGTTAGAAACCTGGGCCTATTCCAAAAACCTAGATGCTTTAGAAAAAATCTAGTTTCCACTGTTACTTAATTGTATCTACTAGAATTTCTACTCACAATGATTTACTTGCCTGATGTAAATTTTCCAGTTATTCAGTGTCTTCTGACATTAGGGTATTTTTACAAAAAGTTTCCTGATATATTTTTCAAGCCTTAACCATATACTGATTGGGTTTTTTTAACCTTTCCCTAACATCACTTATCTTTTTATATGCTAGCACCTATTGTTTTGTTTTCTCTGAAATTTGTGTTTTATTTGCCCTTCTGACAAAAGTGTGTTCTGCTGCCTGTTTCCTGAAAATGTGGTGTTATTATAATTTTTGCAATGTTTCTTTAGCCATGGAACAATTCCCACTTGAAGTTTTTTCTGGTTTTGGATTTTTTTACTACTATGTCAATTTTTAAGATTACTTTTAAATAACTATACCTGCAGTGCTACAGACATAGGCATAAGCAGACAGAAATATTTTTGGGATTTAACAGTAGTCTGAAATTTTTCTCAAAGTGATGTTGTAAGTTTAGAGCATTAAAAACTAATTTTAGAAGTAGAAAAGGCATTAAGTTTGAATTTGAGGGGTGGGTTTGTTTTTTCATAAGTTTGTCTCTGTCACTGAGTTTCACAAGTCTACAATATGATCAGGGAATTCGTGGAGCATTATTCATTGTCAAGACTCTGGATTAGAGCTCTGCTCCAATTTTCAGAGAAAAGGAGGATGACATTTCAACTTTAGTTTCACACAAGATAAAATATGTTTACTTCTAGACACAGGGAAGATAAAGTACTTTGAAAATTCAAGAATGAGGTAGACATTATTTTCAGCAAAACCTCCACATAATAAAGAAATTTTAAATTCACTTTGCATGTAAATTTTTCTCTTGTATTACATATTATTTTCTGTTAAGGAATATGGGTTCTATAAAGGAAGATGTATGAAACCAAGAGCTATTATTGCAGTATTGTTTTGTACAATCTCCAGCTGAACAAATGTTTCTGATTTTCAGTCTGCATCCTTATTCTTTAAAATCTTAATTGCCATGAAGTAAGAACAGAACTTTCTCTGCTCTTTTCTGGAACATCTTTAATCATTTGCAAATTTAATTGGGTCTTATTACACTTATTGTACCTCTTTGTGAAAATTTATAAAAGGAAAAAGAGTTTGCTGTATTTTTAAAATGGACCCACATGTCCACTTCGTACAGCCAAACACATAAATTTCTACCAGTCTTTTTAAGGTAAAGGCAAAGGATATTATCTTAAACATGGAGATGATAATGGAAACTCCTATTAAAACCATCTAAGAGTATTCATTCTTGCCTGTTACGATAACCCATGAAAGCATAAGATGTCTAGTTCATCCCTGGGGCTAATTAGAGGAGAAAGCGTTCTTTACTGCTTTCCATAGGTCATTGGAATAACAACATAGAAATACAGCTTTTCTGTCATTGTTACATACCATAAGTCTTTTTTCCTTCGGTGTCTTTTTTTTTTCAGAGCAGCTTTATAACACTGGGAATAATGCAAAAGCACAGCTAGCACAAAACAAAATGCATGAGGCAAGCGCTTAGAAAAGGAACAAAAGGTTTGTTTCCAGGGCTGTTGATCTGACCATTAGCTAGAAAACACTTTTGTAGCATTTGCAGTTCTGCTCATTCCCACCAGAGGGGGGACCGAAGCTGCACTATTTCAATACATTTGCATATAAAATCTAGTGTGATGTGCTCTGAAGGGGCAAGAGATTTGGTTAGAATGAAAAATCAGACCTGGGGCATGAAATTCTTGTATTTGCATTTTTCCATATAAAATTGGCCTTAGCTGAAAGGAAAATATTATAACTTTGGTCAAGTGGGCACAGAACTGAAAAGCTGGCATGTATGCCTAGGAACAGGAAATAAGCATTTTAAAGCTACTAGCAGAAATGAATTGCTTATGAATACTGAACAGTCATTAAGTTCTACTGAGCTATGCACCAGTACTTTATCCATGTATGTATTTTTGCCTGACAATATGGTTCCAAATATTTTCTTTTCCCCTTGTCAAATTAAAATTGTCTTGCATTAGTCTTAGACTAAAGTCTTTCTCTAACCCAATTGAATAATAACATCCATTGCTTTCACACTTCCTTCCTTTCATATCCATTAGTCCTTCAACAGCCCTCCTTTACTTCCTCCCAGGCTCAGGATACCTCGAGATATTGATCACAAAATGTGTCAGGTTGGAAGTGACCACAGTGGGTTATCTGGTCCAACTCCCCTGCTCAAACAGGGTCATCCTGTGGCTCATTGCACTAGACTGTCCAGATGGTTCCTGAATATTTTCAATGAGGAAGACTCCATACCCTCTCCAGGGAATTTGTTCCAGTGCATGGTCACCCACAGAGTAAAGTTTTTCCTCATGTTCAGGTAGAATTTCCTGTGCATCAGCTCCTGCTTTTTGCCTCTTGTCCTATTTCTCAGCACCATGAAGAAAAAGGAGCCTGATCCATCCTCTTGATACCCTCCCATCATATAAACATTGATGAGGCCTCTCTCAGTTGTCTCTTCTGGAGGCTGAACAGTCACAGCTCCCTCAGCCTGTCTTCCTGAGCTCCAACCCCCTCATCATCTTCATAGCCCCCCACTGGACCTACTCCAGGAGCTCCATGTCTCTCTTGTACTGAGGAGCCTTGAACTGGACACAGCTGTGGCCTCACCAGGGCTGAGTAGAGGAGCAGGATCACCTCCCATGACCTGCTGGCAATGCTCTTCCTGGTGTAGCTCAGGATCCCATCGTCCTTCTTGGCCACAAGGGCACTGCTGGTCATGGACAGCTTGTTGTCACCAGGACCTCCAAGTCCTTTTCAACAGAGCTGCTTCCCAGCAGGTTCCCCCCAGCCTATGCTGGTTTCTGGGGTAATTTCTCCCTAGGAATGCAGAGCCCTGCATCTGTCTTTGTTGAATTTCATAAGGTTTCTCCCTGCCCATCTCTCCAGCCTGTCAGGTTTCCTCTGAAGGGCTGCACAGCCCTCTGGAGTATGGGCCACTTCTCCTGACTCTGTGTTATCAGCAATATTCATTCCAAGTGGGCTGACCCTGCTTTCATTTCCTGTGTATTTCCTGCTTATGCTTGAGTAATGACAGGAGTGAGGTGGATCTCATATCTCCCATCAACTGCCAGCAGACAGGGTCCCATGGTTACGGAAACCAAGCAGCTGTTGCCAACACCAGCAATGTAGCTGGTCATTTATTTGGGAAATCACTTTTTCTCTCAACATTTTCCATAACTGGCAGTACCAAGAAGAAAACTACCTCAGCACACAGACCGTTGGCCAGTGTCCCCAGAGCTCTGAAACCATGTATGATGGTTTCAAATTTACCCTTGTTTTCATCAATGCCTACATGAAAGACCTACAGGGAGTAATAGCCAGGTGTGTTGAGAAGCCTTGGCAGTCTTTCTGAGACATCTCTGATTCAAGCTCCTGGCAAGCAACAAACTTCTCAGGACAGAGGTGAGGTGGGCAGGTGGGTGTCCCTGTCCCTTACAGCAGGAAGTCACTGACTGCCATTGCCTTTGCTTCTTCCAGGTGATCCTGTGTGGCTCAGGGTTTGGTGACTCAGGTCCCTCAGCTGTTGCTCAGCTTTCCTGCCTCTAGGAATTCCCTGCCCAGCTCATTCTCGTGCTCACAACTCAGCATAGCCACTGTTGGAGTTATTGCTGCTGAACAGTCACAGCTCCCTCAGCCTGTCTTCCTGAGCTCCAACCCCCTCATCATCTTCATAGCCCCCACTGGACCCACTCCAGGAGCTCCATGTCTCTCTTGTACTGAGGAGCCTTGAACTGGACACAGCTGTGGCCTCACCAGGGCTGAGTAGAGGAGCAGGATCACCTCCCATGACCTGCTGGCAATGCTCTTCCTGGTGTAGCTCAGGATCCCATCGTCCTTCTTGGCCACAAGGGCACTGCTGGTCATGGACAGCTTGTTGTCACCAGGACCTCCAAGTCCTTTTCAACAGAGCTGCTTCCCAGCAGGTTCCCCCCAGCCTATGCTGGTTTCTGGGGTAATTTCTCCC
>VXBB01009671.1:137949-150285 GCA_013399915.1 Illadopsis cleaveri
GCCATTGCCTTTGCTTCTTCCAGGTGATCCTGTGTGGCTCAGGGTTTGGTGACTCAGGTCCCTCAGCTGTTGCTCAGCTTTCCTGCCTCTAGGAACTCCCTGCCCAGCTCATTCTCGTGCTCACAACTCAGCATAGCCACTGTTGGAGTTATTGCTGTTGCCTTTGTCAGCACTTGCCTCACTGACTGACTCTAATTCTTCTAATCCTTTTACCAAGCTTTGTTATTTAGGTTTTAAATTCCCCAAGGCTATTCTCAGCACATAATGGAACCTGTGCAAAAGCTTCCAGAATAATTATTCAGGGAGGTTCCCTGAGCTATATATATTTTTGAACAGATGAGGAAAAGTATGTCCCTGATTCCAGATCTGTAATAACTGAATTACTTTAATGTTCAAGACAAATAAATTGCTCTTAAACTTTCATCTTTTCTTTTTGCTCAATCACAATTATATTCTGTGTTTCTTCTGTTCTATGATTTAATTCTAAATATGGAATACTGCGCCAAAATTTCCACTGTTCCATTGCCACTCCCTGAACAAGCACAAAAGGTTATTCCAAACACAATACATGATGCAACATTTGTGTTTTAGCAACCAGAGTCTGATAAGACTGTCTTTAGAGAGCCATGAACCATGTGTGGTCACATAAGTTCTCCTAAACACACCTGGGTTAATGCATTGAAATCCTGACCTGTGGCAAAATCAATGCATTGAATTCCTGACCTGCAACAAGGTTAAAAAGATCATATTCACATTCAATTTGAAGACTTAAAATCAGATGGCTGAACAGAAAATGTGCCGTGATTTTTAGTATTGCTTAGGTATAGAGACATTCTGTATCCTCTAAACTGAGGAAAATATTTCATTTTTGTTAACCAGGTAATACACATCTGGGCACATAAAGAAATTCAAATTTCTCTGTCTGGTCTCCTGGCAAACCTTAAATGCATACATACACATGACACCATACAGCCTGAAAACCCAGCCACTTTTAATGTTTTCAGCAGGGTTCACCCCAGGGACGCTGAAAGGTAAATTGGCTCCCCATTCCCTTCCAGAACTCCTGCTATTCTTCAAGCAAGTTCAAGGCCTCATACTGTCAAAAGGCAATTGTCACATATGGTAACACCTATTATCTTTCCAACATCCATATGCATAGACTCACCTTTTACAATGAGAAATGTGTAAAACAATGAGAGAAAAATGTATACCCTCTTCTGAGTTAAAGATGAAAATATATGGGACAGAAACAGTTTATTCTTAAAAATACTGATCATTTAAGCAGACAACAGCTTTGTCTCCCTCCTAGTTTCCCTAACAAAACCTCTTCTAATTTTTTGATGGAGTCTTTTCCTTAAGTTTCTAATTAGTATTTGTATCTAGAGGTTGAATCACAAGATTCTTCCTTTCTTAGCTGAGTCTTTAGGTTATAGTCCTGTGATAGCAGTTTGTATCAGCAGATCTGATTTAATTTGTCCTCTGCAAACCCATTCCCTTCAGGACCCAGAATAGCAAAGTGGCTAAACTGTCCCCACGCTAGGTAGAATATTTTTTGCTTAGAACAAAAGCATTTCTGGGGACAAAAGATAAAACTCTCTACAACAGACTGTCTAGACTGTGAAGAGTACCATCCTTTGGATACAGAAGTCTGAAATTCTTTAGATTTTTCTCTGCAACGTTTGTCTTGATCAGCATGTTTTTCAGACAAAATTAAATATCTCACCTCATTTCGTAAGGTTTGTGGCTCTTCAGCTTTCAAGAGACAGCTGTTCTCAGGCTTGCGAAGCAAACCAGCAATGGCATTTGCCCTGGAGGTTGGCCTTTCTGACTTCTCATAGCCTCTCAAAATGACAGGTCAATAAAGAGTCACAGAATATACAACATACAGTAACTTCCGTCTCTGATGCAGTGACGCAAAGCCAAAAATGCTCATAAAGACTCCTTTCAGTATTCTTAATGCTGAAGTACACGTGGATATTCCATTGCCCCTAGGCAGAACCTTTTGTGTGCACCAGGTGGCTCCTTTCACTTCAGGTAGTTTGAAACACTCAGTAGAGCAGAGATCATAACGAAGAAGCATTTATATTTTTTAGTAATATCTAAAAAAGCAAGCAAACAGAAAAGCTTCTAGGTTTTCTAATCTTGCAAGTGGTAAGTTATGCTGTCACTGTCCTTTCTAAGTAACTCATTTTACCATTCATTTTCATGGTATGGATATAGTGGGGTAAGTCTAGCATCCCACAGAAGCACACTGGAAATCTTTCTAGGTTTGCACCCCTCTACACTTTCTCATATCCTTAAGTGCTAAGATATCTTATGCCAGTCTGCTCACTGAACATTTGGCATATGAAATCATCCCAACTTTTTCCTGGATAACTTCTCTGTCATCAGGCTGGGTTACTTGAGAAAAAAAGTAATCTAAGTCCTTACTTGCAAGAGTATGGAACAAGTCTGAATTCATAATCAATCACAGATAAATGGAGAAAAGTAAGCTCCAGCACTGTAGTAAAAGTTATATTTCCTTTCTAAAACCTGTATCCCTTATGAGGAATACAATGTACACAGAGTTAATATGATCCCATCAGCAGTTTTTGTCTCTGTTCTAGAAACACAACATGCTAGCAGCTCTGTTCAGCTTCCAGAGAGTCTTAAAATAAATATTATGGCTGGCAGGTAAACATGTCCCTCCTTAAGGCTGTATCTTTCCACCTGCTGCTATATATGTGCCTTCATCACAGAAAGCCATGAAGTGCCTCCCTGATAGTGTTGCTGAGATTGTGCACCCTGGTAGCAGGAACATCACCAAACAGCATTGTATAAACATCCAAGTGGATGCTCAAGTGATTATTTCTTCATGTAATGATGAAGGTCTTGTGAGACTGGTGAGGAAGGGCAAGATGTTTGTGCTAAAAATGTCATTGCAATGGGGCTCAAAGGCAAGTCATACAGTTTGTCAAAATTTGTTTGTCATCAGGTGCAGTACAGACATGCTAAAGGCAAAGTAAAAGTCATGGTGTGGACATGCCTTACACACAACCCTCTGCAAATTAAATTTGGAAAGAATTTTCAGAAAGGCAGCTATATTGCTCAAATTTAGCTGCTTAACTCCCATGCCTGAGCATACTAAATATTTTCATACTTTTGTAATACTTCGATGCAACTAGAACTGGAGAAAGACAAGAAGAATCTGACCCAGTGGAAGCACTAAACAGATCTCAGGGCGTTAATAACCAGACTTGGTCAATGAGGGTTTAAAAATTGAAACAGCTCTCATTTTCATTGACATCTGGCCTGTTTTCTCTTAGGAAGAGGTGATGAACTACTATGGATAAAACCAAGTTTCTTCCCTCTCAGCACTTCTAACATAAACTACGCATATAGAATTGCACTAAAAGTTATCATTTTTCACATAATCTTAAAGAAACAAGCTATTAAACAGCTTTTAATTTCAATAAAATACAATTTTGAAATATGTTTCTGTTTATTACAGTTAAGTTACATTATTTAAACCTTTCAAAAAAAAAAAACAAAAAAAAAACACCAACCAAAAAAAACAACCATCCAATACTACACTGAATTCCAGACATAAAGGTGCTTTTCTCATTGGATCACTGCGCCTGGTTTTCAGCGTCAAGGATGGCTTTCACTTTTTGAGACAGTGCAACACCCTGCTGCATCGAGATCAAAGGTGATCTTAGTAACCCAACATGGCCCTCTAGGGGTCCAAAGTCCACCAGTATGGAGGACAACTCATGTTCTACAAAAGCACGTCATCGCTAACATCTTTAGGGATTTTCATCTCAGTCCTCAGAAAAATATGAAAAACAGTTTAACAGAAACATAATGAAACAGACTGGAACAGTCTGGAATGTAAGCAGTCTTTGCAATGGATCAGTGGTCCCTGTCTTTCAGCACATAATCTCTACTGTAAATGGGACCAGCTACGAACCAAGAGAAATTAGTGAAATTCAGCATGCAAATATTGATAATATCTATTTCTTGGTATAAAGTATCTAACAAATGTAACATTTTTCTCTAGCCAAACCCTGCAAGCGAAACAAATGTTATTATGCCAGTGTTTATACAACAGTTCCAAATAGTATTAGCTTAGAATTGTAATAAAACACATTATCCTTCACAATAATCTTTAAAGAAATAGGTTTTTAAATGAAAGTATTTGATAGCAGAACATTAAATTTTGAAGTTTGTTTTCATTGGTGAAATTAAGTAGAATGTTTTCATCCTTTAAAATTAAGTGCACAAAAAAAAATCTTAATTTTAGGACCACCAACTGTGATCCTGCTAACAGCAATGGAAATGATGAAATAAGACACATAATTTTAATTCATGAGCCTACCTCTTGTTCTTCAATTTCCCTGCTGCACTCTTAAGTGGGTAAAACACTTTTACAGATACTGCCATGACATTTGTTTCCTGGATAACCAGCCCTACAGTGTCCTTTTATGACACTTGCAGGTACACTAACGCTGGGAAAAAACCTTCAGAGAGATTTAATAAAATATGCAGCATAACTAGCTACCGGCGAGAATTTCAAATTGTATTTCTGTGCATTTTTTAGAATTGTTTATCAGGTTTGTATACATATAGAAATACCAATTAACTTAGACACTGAGTCAGTGAGAATACCCTGTGTAAATATAATGAATGAATTCTGTAAGCAAATGCCTCTGTGAAATTAATTATTCAACTATTTTGGCAGACAGATTGTCCTTTATCTAATGCTTCAATGGAAAGCAGAAGAAAATGCAACTGGAGTAGTCTTGTAACCTAACATATGTAAATCTTTTCTGAGCTATTCGGTGGCAATTTAAATGCCCTTAAGCATGCAGGCTGATGGTCTCGGTAATTGTTTTCCCAGTCATTTGGGAATCTTCTAATCATTCCTTAAATTTTGCATCAGTAACACCTGTACTCTTCCATCAGCTCACACTTCTGTGCTGCTTTTGGGACTGTGGGCAGAGCTAGCTGCTGATGTAACTCCAAATTTCACTGCAAAAAACGTGCGCAGACAGCTCTTGATTCAGTGGAGATGTTATCTATGTGTGAACTGTGAATATTAACAAGTCTCTTCCTGCCATGCGATGTAGGTCAAGTTGCTTTGTACTGCTAAAGAAATGTCAGTATTTTCTGTCCCTCCTTTATATATCCATTGAGTAAATCTGAATGGCACTTAGGAAATACACATTTGGATGAAAGGAGCTATAGAAATTGAGCTAATGCAGTAAATCTAAGTACAAATTAATTCATTTATCATGATACAGGTATTTGAACAGGTGAGTATTTTCCTACATCCTACTCAGCCTCCTTTCACATATTGCTATTGTTATAAGAGACAAACCCCAGAAACTTTATCAGTTAGCAAACTTTCTTTTCTCTATGTGAGTGACAAAGAGAGAATCAATTGTTCTTTGTAAAGCTCTTATGAACAGTCTGCAGCCTTCCAGCTGTTCTATTCGTATGTATGAGCATCACCCAACCTTTTGGCCCTTTTGGCCCTCATGGCCCCTTTGTTATTAATAAAACTTAATTAAATTTCAACATGTGTTTTCAATTTATACATGCAATGCTATGGAAATGACCACCACTATATTTTTTCACAGATTAGCCACACTCATACAATGAGTATCTTCAACACTGTCAGATCTGGAATGCACTTAGATGGAATGGCCCCAGTGGCTCATTGACTCCAGCAAAGTTGTCATTGACTACAAATAAACTGATCTAACCTTCTATTAGGGAAAGTTTTACTGCCTTTTGTCTGTGGGATCCATTTAAAATGTTGCGGTCTGCACACTTTGGATAAGTGGCTGCAGCAGATCAGCACAAAAGTTATCTAGCCTGGCATCCTGCTATGGGAGGTGGCCATATGTGAGTGCCTGCCCAGAGGTCACTCAGTGGTGACTCTGATACGCTTTCCCAGCCACAGGGGTTTGTGGCTTAGTGATTTCCTGAACCAAAAGTGTTATCCCTGTAGTTAATAACACCCTCATGGATCTATTTTCCATTCTAATTTGTCTAATTGCTTTTTGACACTATGTAAATGTTTAAGCATCCACAGTGCCCTGTTGCAAGCAATGCTTCAGCTTAATTACGCATTGTGGGAACACAGAAAGCCTGATCTGCAAAGGGCAGACTTGGCTCCTGAGAGACTTCGCAGTTAGCCTGGCCTTTGGAAAGGATTTAGGATGAATTTTCTGTAATGGGCTCCTAATGATTAGAAATGCCATCTTGTATGTTATCTCAGACTAGATATCTGCAAACTTTCTGAAATGAGAGCTGTGGAGCATAAATATGCTCCCACATTGGATTTAGGTGCCTCCTTAATGGACAGTCAGGGTGGAGGGAAGAACCACCAAGAGCAAGGGGTGCCTGGGGCTGAACAGAGGGCAAAGCATGGGAAGAAGAACCTGAGCTGGCAGTGTTATTTGAGAAAACTGGAACTGAACTTGGCTTCAGATTGTGGACTAGTATTAACCATCTGTGAGGTGGGATAAAAGCTACCACTATGCAAACTGTAATGGGAACAAACCTTGTATTTGTTGTTATTCATGGATGTTTACCACCTTTTTCTCTTTTTTTTTTTTTTTCCCACTGAAAAGACTATGTTAGGTAATGAATGTCTGCCTCACAGAAGAGCCAGAAATTATGATCTCATATAAATGGATTAATGTACTGTATTTAAAAATGAAAAGGATTAAGCTCTTACTAAATTATTTAAGTCTGCTTATGAATATATACAAGCAAGCATAGACAGAGTTTTTCCTTTTATTTTTTTTACTTGAAGATTGATTGTCTTTAAGAAAAATAAATGAAAAAAGCCCATATCAAATAAGGATGAAATTGAAATCCTCTTTTATTTAGCTAAATTGACCCTTGTTTTGCATGGATAGCATTAAAGATGTTGATTTTTGCACTCAGCCCCAAACATTTTTTCCCCTGAGTTACAGGGAATGAGATTGGAACCTGTCCTTGGATAAAAATCTGAGGATTCAAACTGCAATTCAAACACACTGTAAGGATGCCTGGATTTTCCCCCAGACACACCTGTGAGCCACCATTAGCTCACCAGCATTTCTATAAAGGCCATTCACACTGAGACAATGACAGGTGCATATATTAACATGTCCCAAGCTCATAGTTAAGATCTCAGTCTGAAGAATTTCAGACTGAGTGATGCATAAATATATGACAAGAAATATAGGAGAGCAGTGACAACCAAAATTCTGTTTGGAAAGGGCTTCTTTCTAACTTCATGCTTTGACCATTCAAATCCCTCAAATGTTCTTCTGACCAGTTTAAATGATGAAGCATCAGTATTTCTGAAGATGAAATACAGAGAAATAATCTTCACTGAATATGCATTCATACGTGTTCTGATTCAAATCCATACAACAGAAAACAGACCAAAAATTGTCTTACATGGCACAGACACAAAAAATCAATATGGTACAATCTGACATCTTGTAGCAAAAATGTTCCATTTTAACTACCATCTTATAAGTTGATTTATGACACTTTCCCTATCATAAATTGCAACACATCCGGGCAATATTATTTTGGTACCAGATAAAGATATCAAAGAACCTCCTACACTGGCATTCCTATATGTTATTTCAGAAATATAACTTATAACTCATACTACATCTGACACAAAGCAAGAGAAATTCTGAGGCGATATTTACTTTATACTCCAACAGAGAAATGTTAGGTTCTCTTGCTACAACTAATCAACCCTCCATGCAGACTTACCTGAAGACAGCTAAGCTACTGAGCTAGATAGAAAACTTCAGCTTCATTCATTGACAATGCATGGAAAGCAAGTGGTCCAGAAGCAAGTGATCCAAATATTCAGTGGTCATTTTGACCCATAAATTGTGTCAATTTTTTGATCAGACAAGACATGAAAATTACAATTTTCATGAAGTGACGGAAAATAAAAAGCAACTATCCTTGTGTAACAAATACTATCTAATTTTCAGCAGATAAGAGTTTTAGAAACCCTAGGTCTTGCAAAAAATTTTATGAAGTCTCAAAGCCTAACGACTTTTCTGTTTTCCTCATCTCATTGTCCCTGTCCATTTGTGGAAGTATATACTTCAAGTCTCAGTGAAACCATCAAAGTTTGACCAGTTATTCTAATCCAGCTCCAGTGTGTGGTATTTCTGCTCTAAATCCAGCTTCTCATGAAACCAACTTTATGCTGAAATATCTTGGCTTACCATAACATCATACTATGGGTATGAAAAAAGGGAAAGCTTCAGTACATCACCCAGCCAAGTAGAATGGATGCTCTCCCATATAACTGTTTCACAAAAAGGAATCACTGTGAGGATGTAATGCAATCTCTGTCTTGGAGGTCTCCCAGATCTAAGTGAACAAAACCTTAAGGAACATGGTTTATGCCCAGGGTTATACTGCTCTGAACAAAAGTCTTGACTTGAGACCTCAAGAGGTCTCTTCCAACCCAAAGGAGTACCTGATTCTGAGAACTTGTTTGGTGCTCATAATTTTGAATATAGGGGGGAAAAAAGAGATTATCTTAAATTTGTTTGTTAAATAGTACTAGAAATATACACAACAGTAGCTGATTTGAACTCAGAATTGAAATTTTTCTTTTCAAAGGATGAAGAAAGCAGTGTCAAGACCAGCTCTCTTGAAATCAGTAGCATGAATTCCTATGGGTAATGTCAGAGATAAGACTTCAGTTTATCTGTGACTTTGATAAGCAATCACCATAGAAGCGCAAGCTGTTCTTATCCAAACACTAAACATCACTGTGCATCAAAAGATTGCCAGAACTAAGCTACCAAGCTGAAAAGGAAATATGTTCTCACTCATAGCACTGACATTGGAGCTATGGGGAACCCAAAGAACTCTGTTTAGTCTGCAGAACTTTAGATGCCTCAATTTGGAAATATTTGTCCTACACTGAGATTCAATTTATGAATCTGCAAAATAACCTTATTATGAAGGCTATAGAAATATTTTTCAGACACAGATGTTACGTGACATTATAAGAGTCATCTTTAAACCCTTTCTAGTCTTCATATTGTATATGGGAGCTCAGAGTGCAATTTCTTCATAAAGATGATGATGGAAAAAGAGAGTAGTATTGACCTTTTTCTAACTTCTCCTCTCAGGCTCTACCATAGACATAAATTTGGGAGTTTTTTTTCTGGAAAACTGAATACAGGAATTTAATCTGAAACTCCTAAATAATTATCTGGTTTTTGATAGTCATCTATTCTAAAATAAAGTACCTTCAGATGTTCTTTAGAATGTATATCAGCAAGCTGCCATCAAATTAGAAATTGACCTTCAAATATTTCAAGCTGAAATTAGGAATTTTTCTGTTTATGATTGTGGTTATCTTATTATAAATTTCAGTTTGATTGCATTTGAAATTCTTTCAAATATTCTGTGCGTTTCAGGTTCTCATGCTCTGCTATCACAAATGTTATGAAAAGACATTTGAAGCCTGAATAATTACACTGTGTTTAAAAGAAAATGCAAATGAGATTTTCATAAATTCATTTTAAAAGCAACAGTTCACATGCATTAAATCAGTCTGACTCATTCAAGAAAGATAAATAATGTCTTGTATGCATTTTTGAATGGGATACACTCAACCAGCAATCGGCCATCATTCATTTTGAATTCAGTTTAAAATTTTTATTGATATTTTCAATTATTGTTTACCCATGTTTCAAAATTATCTGGTGAATATTATTTGCAATTATGAGAGCATCAATGAAGAAATTATTTTCAAGCATGAAAAATGTATAAAAACTTTTAGATAAACGTAGTTAAGCATTTTGCTATCTCTTAAAACAACCCATTGAAAGATGGTAACCATTCTTTATTTAGCTAGACATTACTTTTATTGTACAGGTGTTTTTAGGGAAATTATATAGAGAGGCTACAAAAAAATAGTATTCTGTTTGGACAATGCTGTTTCTTGGGAAAACTATTTCACAATAATGTGCACATGCTGGAATAGTTCCAAAACATTTCTTAAAATATTCAAATTATAATGCAGGATTGAATTCAGTATTGTTTCATCCTGTGTTGACTCCTCCTCTGTTTATATTATTTGGTGTGTTTTGTCTACACAATTGAAACAAACTACTTCAATACTTGGGGTTTTTTCTTTGAAAAAACCCAAAAACCTGTCTGTGAAACATTTTGAAATGTCAGCTTTTCCACTTGGTTGAAGACGAAAACGATTTTCAAAATGTGAGAACTTTCAGACAAGTAGAATCTCTGGTTTCCTGCCAAAGCTAGCTATGAAATCCAATGTTCAACAACAGTTTAAGATGCTAATGTTAGGGTTTTTTCTGCTCACTTCTCCATAGTTGCGTTGGTGGTATAGTGGTGAGCATAGCTGCCTTCCAAGCAGTTGACCCGGGTTCGATTCCCGGCCAACGCACCATTTTTGTGGTGGTTTCACGCCTGCCAAATTTGTTTGCTAACGAAGGGATAGGATTTTTGGGAGAAAAAGGCAAAAGCAGGCTCAATCTTTCGTTCAGTCTTTGAGAGAGAGAAGTCACTCCTGTGGTTTGGTAACTTTCACACAAAAGCAGCCCGCCCAGGAAAATCTGCATTTGCGGAACTTTCCGTATTACGTAGCCTTTCTCATGACCATCTATGGGCCATGGACTCATAGATTAGGGTGGCACTTTTTAAAAATGAGCTGGTTTTTTTCAACTCAAGGAACAGAGATGGTCTTTTCACTTCTTCACTGGCAGAGGACTGCTTCTCATCTCTGTTCAATCTTTCACAGGGGTCACAAAAATCACAGTTGCTAATTCAATATTCACTCAGTTNTCATGGGGGTCACAAAAATCACAGCTGCTAATTCAATATTCACTCAGTTCATCACAGATACTTTTGCTCAAATCCACAAATCATTTCCCCAATTTATATTGTCCACGATTTAAAAGATTATCCCGTTACCAAAATCCATAGGAGATTTTCAGTCTAGAACTAAGGCAACTCGTCATCTCTATCACTTTAAAAAGTCACTGTTTCTTTTCTGACTTTGAGATCTCCATATTGTCCCTTTACATGTCTCCAACTTGGCCTTTTCTCTCATCTCCGAGAAGGGTTAAAATTTGACGTCTTAATCAGTGTCAGGAAAGAGTTAAAGCTTGCCCAGACCTGCCGTGGTCAGGTGATTTCTGAGGGGGCAGCAGCAGCCACAAATGTTTCAAAGCCATGCCCCTGGGGGTGAAGGCAGATGGATACATTGTCTTCCACTCCTCCATCTGATGGTGTGAGCCTCTCCCAGCTGCTCTGTAAGACCCATTGTAGAGTGGGGAGGGAGAGATTCCATCCCACTGCCCCTCCCAGGCCACGGGAGCTGGCAGACAGGGGGGCCGGGGCACAGTAGGGCCAGGACCACCCCAATCCCTGCCGCTGCCCCAGACACGGGGCAGGCCCTGCCGAACTGCAGCCCTGCCTCCTCTGCGGGCAGCGGCTCCCGGAGTCCCGGCAGGCCCCAGCCATCCTGGGGGCAGTCAGGGCCTAAGCCGGGATCTCCTTAGCCAGCCCACGTGTTACCTGCTCACCGGACAGGAGAGAAAGAGGAAGTCTCCAACCCAGCTTCAGCTTTTATATGGGTATTGCCAAAAGTCGCCTTCCGTTTTCTGAGTGGTCACAATTTTATGTCCGTCCAAAACCTGTCCCCCCATAGGTCCCTGTCCTTTCTAGAGAATGTTAAGGTCCTAGCAGGGAGATACTGTTTCAATCCATGATAACTATGAAGTAATCACTTCAGCTGACACTAAGTGTCTCCAAATGAGGAGAAACTATCAAATGCTGGGCAAGTTTCTGGACATCATCTTCTCTGCTGGTCAAAATGGTTAGAACATTCTTGAAAAAAAATTTCTATCACTAAGATTTTTTCCCCCCAGCATCTCTAGTTTTACCTCACTAAAATCTTGTAAACATTTTTTTTCTTTTTTTTTTTTTTTTTTTTTTTTTTGTCTGAAACTTCCCAGATCTCTAACCACTTTTCTAATGTATTCCGTTACTATTTCTGCCACTATGTTACAACATATCAGCTGTCAAGTCATTTTTCCTTGAAAGTGTTTGCACTATGTCTCATTTGCAATGTCAGGAACATTATCTAAAAATAGAAGAAAGTAACGTCATATATGAAATATATGGTTTAGAAAACTTGTGTATTAGAAGCATGTTGTGTAAAAATGATTTAAGAAATTTGTAACCCTGATTGCGATTCCCCGAGAAAGCACAGGAGCGTCCTGGGCAGAAACTCCCTTATCAGATCCATTCTTCTTGGAACAATAACCC
>VXBB01009671.1:150620-184869 GCA_013399915.1 Illadopsis cleaveri
GACTGCGAATGCTTTCCCTTTGTTCACTTTGAATGTGTATATTGTAAACAGGTCTGGGTAACTCGTTGTTGGGGTGGGTACCGACCAAAAGGCTTGTGTACTAAGTGTTTAACTGAAGAGCAGGAGGAGACTAGCCGTCTCTTAGTGCTCGCTACTCAGGCAGGTCTGCTGGAATTGGATTCTCCAGAGTGGTACTGGATATACAAAAAAGGAGTGAAAGGGAAATTGGATGCAAAGGCTGAAGTCATTGCAATTGAGTGCCGGAGGACAATTAAAGTACCTTGCAGAACCGACACAATTAAACTGTCCCGGTGGGCTGCCTTTAAAAGGAGGTTTGCGATTCAGACTAATAGGGCCCCTGAAGCCTACCCCTGCTGCTGAGTAGATGGTTTGCCCCACCGTGTTTGGATCTCTCATGAGCGGAAGATGAGGCAGAGGGGTACAACTGTGGGAAACTCTGTTTTTCCTGAGTCTGGCCGTGTGCCTTGCCAGGGGGTGGAACCCCAAGGAGCCGCAGGGGCCAATCCCCAAGAAAGAGTGTGAGCAGTGCCTGACTGCTACACTGACCAGACAGATAATCGAGGGCCCCCAGGGGCAACAGAGAGGGTATTGTTTGTCCAATGGCGCTCAATATAAATTATGTGAATTGGAAAGGGGGTGGTTTGCCATGACCCGAGAGTAGCCGCTAAGGACAGGCAGTCTGTAAATCCTCCAAACAAAAACAAAACTCCCGCCCACAAAGTCCACAAATGAGAAGGAGGGTTAATTCCACCCATCCCCACCTGTAACCTGTGTAACAAGACAGTGTGGATCAGAGGTAAAATGAAGTCTACCTTCCTAGCCTATTACCAGGTTAATCCCTTGTGCTATGACAAAACCAAATTGGAGATGTGTTCCCTGGGAGCAAAATTGTATTGGGTGGGGAAAAATCTTAAACATGAAGGGAAAATGCCATTCAATAGTGAACCTATTGTGTTAGATCTACTTAGAGATAATGATAACAGGATTTGCTTACAGTTTGACCCAACCTTCTGCTTTTCAAGGAATGAGGAAGGGCTCGACCCTGAAAGCAAGGTAAAATCAATGACTCTAGAATTAAAAAGACAAGAGGCTGAGGCTAGGAAAAGGAGGCTTGAGCAGGAAAGGCTAAAAACCCTGAGTGAACACTATGAGCAGTTGGAAAAGCAATACACTGACTGGGGACTACCTGCCCCAAACCAGAATTTGTTCATAGATCTAATGCAGGAAATAGCTACCAAACTAGGGTTGACAAACTGCTGAATTTGTGGAGGACTAAAATCAGCTGAGAGCTGGCCCTGGAAAGAAGAAGGATTGACCCCGGACCAGTTATTAAAATGGGAAAACTCACAAATTTCAAAAACTATCCAGAGACCAGAAGTTTGGAGACTGGACAAAGGGATAATTGGGACTATCTGTATCAGCAGAGAAGGTAAGGAGTTTACTGACTTAGTGGGGTATACTCAGTGTATAAACACTCTGACTGTGATCTCCAACAATAAAACTAAAGTGTGACAGCCTGAACCACCCACTGGGTTCTGGGGCCGTAGTTGGGAGAAAAATTGTGAAAGGATTGAACTAATTGGACTATGCTGACACAAGAGTTCCAGGGCAAACCCTTTCCAATCCCTGGAGGGTTTAAGGGAATACTGGAGAGAACCAGAAAAAGTGAATGTGAGGTGGAAAGCAGCTGATGGTATTTACTGGATCTGTGGGAAGAAAGCACATAGTGAATTACCACGAAAGTGGAAGGGGTCCTGAACACTGGGAATGATCAGACCTTTCTTCTTCATCTTGCCTAGGTCAGAAAGTAACCTACTAGGTGCCCCACTTTATGAGACCCTAAATAGGCACAAAAGGGAACTGAAAAGGGAACTGCCTATAGCCGGGGGTAGTCAAAGGTGGGGAAATGAGGAATGGCCAGCAGAAAGGATCATAGAGTATTATGATCCAGCTACCTGGGCCAATGATGGAAGTTGGGGATATAGAACCCCCATATACCTCCTGAACAGGCTAATTTGGTTACGAGCAGTGGTGGAGATTGTATCTAACCACACCTCAGATGCCCTGGAGCTACTGGCAAAACAACACTCACAAATGAGGGCCTTTGTTTACCAAAATCTACTAGCCTTAGATTATCTGCTTGCTGAGGAGGGAGGTGTATGCAGGAAATTCAATGAGTCTGAATGTTGCATTGAAATTGATGATTATGGGGATACCATCAGGGGACTAGCAGCTGAAATCAAAAAGGTGGCTCATGTACCTGTCCAGAAATGGAATTCAATCCTACAGGCTTCCTGGTGGGAACAGTTGTTTGGGCAGGGGGCTTGGTGGAAGAAAATAATCTTTTTCATATTGTGCTCCGTTGCAGGAATAATTTTTCTGCCTTGCCTAATCCCTTGTCTCATTCAACTAATTCATTCCGTAGTCCAGGGAATGCAGGTAGCGGCCCTCCCAATGGATCCTGAACTGGCTGGAGGAAAATCTAACCAGCTCTCAAACATATCTAAAATAATGAAATTAGAAGAAAAAGAGGAGACAGGAACGGCAGCCGAAACCCTTAAAAGATTTGAAGGAGAGGTTAAGGTGGAGGAAAAGTAATATCAAAAATACTGTGAGGTCACCCAAGAAGGGTGGGACAGATATGATCCAGATTGGTATTAAAGGAAATAAAGTTTGATCATACATCGTTTAAATCAGAATAGTAATTCCCTAGTTAAATAGCTTTAGATAAGAACACGAATTTTATGCATTCATGTTATTAGGTGGGGGTCTGTCATATATGAAATACATGGTTTAGAAAATTTGTGTATTAGAAGCATGTTGTGTAAAAATGATTTAAGAAATTTGTAACCCTGATTGTGATTCCCCAAGAAAGCACAGGAGCGTCCTGGGCAGAAACTCCCTTATCAGATCCATTCTTCTTGGAACAATAACCCTAGCCGAGGAACATTTGCACCCGAAAAGACGTGGCCGGGCAGGAGATGGTTCATGATCACCGCCTCCCATAGGCCATCAACACCTGATATGAATCTGGAGCCACGGAACCCGACAATTAAGGATTCCAAGAAATCTATACACCGGCTTGGGCTCTGCCAGGAAACCCTTTCAGAACATGAATAGAGGGTGGCAAATCAGACTTGCATATGAACACTGGATTGGAACATACAATGGACTTGCCTGAGGACACGAAAAACCCTATAAAACCCAGACCCTGGAGACTGTACGGTGTGGATTGGGCAGACGAGTCTCTTGGAGGCTGTCTCCCTACCACCCGCACCGGTGTTGAATCTCTTTTATTGTGGCTTTTAAAATGGGTTATGGGATTGTTTTAATGAATTGTTTGTTAATAATTTCTGATCACGATTTCATTTATAACAGTAATAAATTCAGTGAAATAATCAATTTGCTGCTTTTTCTATTAGTAAGTATTCCCTAACAGAACTTGATTTCTGATATAATATCCCTTATTTTATTGGTTATTGTTATTGCTCACATTCCCTATGGATGTTGTTGTTCTATAATTTTAATCTAATGATTGTTTCTTAACATTTTTCATCCCATGTTATGAACAAGATATATTTAAAAAGGGACTATGAAGAACCTGTTTCTCAAGTTCTGGTAGCATTGCACTAAACAGAAAAAGTTGCTGTCTGACAGTTGAAGGCAGTTTCTCAGAATCTATTGGTTTTTCTGTGAATGCTGTACTTTTCCTGATGCTTTCACCTCCTGGTTACACTACAGAGACAAGGTGCCAATGATTTGTGGCTCCATTCATGTTCAAGGCTCATACTTGGTAATAAGATGTATTATTTGGTGGAGTTCAGGCCTTTTGTGATACTTAGAGAGTGTTTCTTAGAACAGGAATTAATAATTTGGTTTGCAATGCTCAATAGCTGGTAAAAATAACACAGGTACAGACAAAATTAATGGCACACACAGTTTAATTTTTTTTCTACTTTCTTACTTCTCTTTCCTAAATTTCTTCCCTTTCTCCTAACTTCTAGGTACCATGACAGTCCAAGCTCATTCTAAATCAAACAAATATTATACCCTTTTTCTCCTGCCTATGGGTTATGTGTCTCTTCTTGTTTCAGCAATGCTACCTGCCTAATCATGAATGAGTTTTTTAATAGAGTCATACTGGCAAAACTCTGCAAAGAGAAAGTAGAAATGCTCCACTGTCTGAGACACAGAAGGACAGTGCTGCTAGGCCAGCTTTTAAAACTTTATCCCAATTGAAAGGAAAGATTTAAAAGTTGTACATCATTTCAAACTCATATATTTCACTTGCACTTTTTTGGTTTTACTCACTGTGAGTAAATAATCCAGGCAGAAGTTACAATAGAAAGTTCTGAGTAGCTTTTTGAAAAATCAATCTATTGAATTAGCAAGAGTTTAAAGTGCTTACAAAACTGAGTACACTGAGACTTTATTTAGATAAGTTTACTCCTCTTTTTTCCAAGTTTTCCCAGTAGCTACTCAATCTTGGTTGTTTGATATTTTAGAGGAAGAAAAAAATCTAAACCCAACTTGATATGTTGCTTAAACACAGAGCATTCATTCTACATGCTAACCACCTCGCCATGATAAATTACTTTTTCCTCATTTCACATGGACCAATAACAGATATGGAGAACTGTTATAATGCAGTTAAAACTGAAGTTAGGTATTGTCTCAACTAAGCCAACAAAGCCAGCCAAAATATATGGAAGGAGGACCTCATCTCAAGAATCAGATAAACATAAAAAGAGTCAGAGCAGTCTAGCAACTCAAGACAAGCATCAAGTATGCAGTTTTGTCAAAGTAGAAATTAAGATCCCTGAATAAATGAACAGGTTGTAGTGGGCACAAGAAAAGTATGTTTGGATGTGATTGATGAAACAAAAACCAGAAAATTACATGTATTCAGATTCTCACACATTTAGAAAAGTTAAAAGGGTGGAGAAAAGACCATCAGAAATTACACAAGGATAACAGAATTTTTTTACATTGACAATGTTTAAAAAAATAGTCTATTTATCTTATCAAACAAGGCTGAAGAGATAATGATAGTGTAGAAGTACTTTTTGATTAGTGACAGAATATAAGTATCTTTTTAAACATCTTTTTCATTCAGTCACTAATATATCTGTATATCCTCCACATTTGCAGCCATTTGCACAGCCCTGCTAGTAATCTACAGGGCAGATATAAAAAATTCAGAAGAGATGTTTTCCATTTGAATATTCCTTTACCACTAGCCTGTTAATGATGCTGTTCCTTGGCCTCACAAAAAGAACTCAGACTGACAGTTTGAGGAAGACAGGGACAGCTTCAATGACAGCCTGGAAAAGGTGAGGAATTAATGACATGGGTAAACCTAATTTGTATTTCTATTTTTAAAGTCTTCCATTAGACTATCTCAGGAAAATGTGTAATTAACAGCAAAACAATGATCAGGATTTGAAATCACTTAGAGCAAATGACTAAAAAGACCAACTTCTCAGCAGAGCAAGCAGTCATTTCAGAAATACTGTAAACTGTTTTGCCTCAGATCAATCTGTATTTTAACTGCACAAGCCTAATAGGCTGCATTTGTGCTGATACTAGTAACTATACAGTCACTCAGTGGTTCTATTGTGGAAGCTTTTATTTGAGGCCTCTTTGTGGTTTCTTTGCATTGTTGACATATAAATAAAAGGTATTATACTAAGTAATATCCAGTCAAGCCTTGTTAGACAGACATATTTTATTCTATACTTCATCTTCATTTCTCTAAAACCCGTCTGTAAATCTGATGCATTTGTTTAGGAGATTTTATCTAGATTTTGCAAACACCATCTTGTAGTAATGTACCCCACACACCCAGCAAATGTTTCCATATAGAGAAAGTTTAAAGCTCACCCCTAAAGGTAAAGAACCCAGCAAGGTCGATACCCTTCTGACAAGGATTGGCTGAAGGCCAAGACAGAAGCATCTATTGGATCTTGTCACTGTTCTTCAAACCCTGTATCCCTCTCTATTGGCTGTTAGCCAGGTTATCCTGCCTAAAACAGTCAGTATTTGAGAGAGCAAAGGGGAAAGAAAAGCTTTTTGAGATGTCTTAGCAGGGCATCTGAAGTTTCTCAGGCGCGTGTGATCCGCTTATTACTTGCATTCTGCAACATTTTGTTTACTTTGTTATTTTTACTTTATTAAAACCTTTGATTTACGAAACATCATCGAAGAGCAGTCTCACTGATTATTATAGCCACTTTTCTGCAAGGCTGGATCCTCAGAGTGTGTGGGAGTCAAACCCACACCATCTATCTCATATTCAGCTTAAAACATAATTTTGTGAGGGGTGTAGGCTAAATTATCTGCTGTTTTGCCATTTGTAATCTCCCTCTGTACAGACTGTCTATGATTTTCCTAGAGGTAGAACAGCTGTATTTCATATCTACTTTTCACTTATTTATTGCAAATAAAGGTCTAAGTAGTAGTAGAGAAACAAACTATACGTGATCTAAGTAAGAATCCTAGCAGAATTAATTTGTGTAACTCACTGTTTCCTCCAGTACTCTCCCAGGTGTACTTTTGTGGTGAAAACTTGAACAGCTGAACTGTTTCAAAGAATTGATCTGTTGTGATATCTTAGTGTCTGGCTTGCCTGTGCTTTCATTGCAGTTATTCTACAATTCTTTCATTGCAGCAATGAACTATTAATTTGTCTGAAATAGAGAAAACAGGAGTGGATTAAGTAAGTTTTCCATGTAGCAAAGTGTTCTGACTCCAAGGTGAAGCAGTCCATGTTTCAGAGTAATGTTCAAGAGACCTTGGAAGAAGCAGATATGAAATTTCTGCTCATTCATGTTGACTTATGTCCCAAATTATTAAAAAAAACTATGAACATATCAACAACATTTTACTCCAGAGCTCTGCATGGAACTTCTCTTTTTCTCAGTATAGGAAGAAAAATGAACATCACCCATAAGATCAGAGGAACTGATGGTAGCCTTTTAAAAACAAATGTAGAAGGTGCCTGTTGCATTCCAATTTCATTCAGCAATATGCAATCCACAAAATGTAAGCTTTCAATGAGATCTTTAGTACAAGACTAGTTACAGATGGGCAGTAATAACAAAGTAGCTCCCAAGTTGGTAGTGAAATCACCTCAGCATAATGTAGGCCATGATGTGCTAAGCACCTTTTAGACACACTCATTGGGTGAGACCCAATAATGTCATGTGGAGAATGTTTATTACTTGAATGAAACTGCTTGAAAGAGAGAAATTAGTTTTCTTGACATCAATAAACCAGAACTTCACTTCCTAAGAACTAAAATATATTAAAAAAATAAAGTACAAGCCCTCAAACTCATACAGATTTGGACCATACAATTTTACATCAATTCATACACCTAACGTGCTTGAAGAAGAGGGATTATGTGTGGCACCAGTTAGGGATTTCACTGTTGGAAATAGCCCCTTGTGAAGAAAATATGGCTGTTGGTACTTAGCCAATGCATTCATTGGACTTTGGCAGCATTAGCAAAATTATAGAGGAGCTGTCAACTGAAATGATATCAGTGGTGATAAAAAAAGTGAAGGAAGCAAAAAAACCCTGATAGCAAAAGAGACATTTCAACTGCAATAATTAACAACTATTCTTTTATTAGAAAAATATGGGAGCAGTAAAATAACAGTGATTCAAATCACTCTTAACAAAAGTTCCATTTAAATTTAAGGGTCAATCAGCAATGAATATGAGACAATCCACAACAGCTTGATTTAGACAAGTATCTCAAACTGTGCCTGAACATCTCAGCAGCTTCATCAAATTGGCATGGGATTCTCATTCTCAGTCTCAATGGATTTCTCCTAAGTCATGTGTATTTGTCTGCTGTAACATTCACAGCAGCCCTTCAGAAATAATTTTGATGGAGCTCTGGTATATGTTTTGAAAAGCAAAGATACAATTCTTACTTCATACAGTGGGAAATGACAAGTAACCTTCTTGAGTCTCCATGAGTTCTGCAGATGTCAAACTTGCAGTAGAACAGATTGGACATCTGTAAAAAAAATTAATACATAATCAAAAATAAGTGCCTAGCAACATCAGAATGTCCATTGCTGATCTAGAGTCAAATCAGATATAGTTCTCAAAGTACTTTTGTTAAATAAGTTACTTTTAGTGATGCTTAACATTTAATAAGCAGATTTTCTTTGAACTAATGTGACTTTATGAAGATTTATTTCTAAATGTATATTTTGATTTATTAAAAAAAAAAGTCCCTCGAGGTGAATTTATTTTGCAATTAGATTCCATTCAACATTATACTGCCAGCAACTGCCAGCAAAGGAAGGGAATCTAAATTTATAACTGCAAGCCCGTGTTATAACAACTTAGACACAAGGGTGATATTCAACCCATTATATTAGGAAGGCTATAAACAAAACCTCATCACAGCTAATGTGCAACCACCAAAAGACAATGAACAGATGGGCTTCCCACAGCCCCACAGAGGTTAGCGCAGTCTGAAGCTCTTGTTAGTATTTGGGAAGACTGGACATCGGCAACACCTTACCACAAAATCTCCTGTGGAAAGCGTTCAGGCAGAGAAGAGAAATGTCATTTGGCCCGAGATCACCTAAACACTGGAGTATAATAATTGAGGTGGTCATACCCAGAGAGGGCCTTGGTATGTAACTGGGCACCATGGCTTGTTGCTAAAATACAGCTTCTGTTAAGACAATCTTCTGTTGTAATAGTTCCTGTTTGTCCATCCAATGCTTGTAATTCTGAAATGTGAAATCTAATTATCAGTCTTACCACAGTTTTTATTCACAAATTTTAGAGAACTCTCTTTAAGGGAGACTTCATCCCTTGGATTCCATGTATGAAGATGGGCACAACTGTAATATTAAAAATCAGTTTTCTCTTTGCCAGCATTGCCTAGAACTGGATAAGGTATGGTATTTTCTGGAAAGCCTTCAGTATTATCAAAAAATTGAGAGTTTTGACATCTGACCCCAAGTCATTGCCCCAAATGTCTGAATGGTCTAGTAGTAAGCTTCTAGAGAAGTTTTCATTTGAACTTGTTCATTAGGCATGTTTTCTACTGGGACTGATCCACAGCTGAGTCAAATTACACTAATGCTACGTGTCAGGGGAGAATCAAGTGACACAAATACAAAGCATAAAACCTTTAGAGGTTAAAATACAAATTCAGTGCCAGAAATTATATATATACACACACACATACATGTGTGTGCGTGTGTGTGTATGTACATGTGGATATATATAAATATAGGATCATCTCTTTCCTGTTTAGCCTTTCTGTGGTCTTAGGGACAGAAAACTGTCAGCTGGCTATTCCCCTCTGAAATATAATCTCCTGATAATTTGCTTATAATGTAAGTGTGTGGGATCAAATTCAGAAATAGAAAACAAAAAAATTACTATTTTTTTTAAATTAATTTTTCAAAGGTCTTAATTCCCCAGCCTTCAAAAGATTACAGTCTGACCCTTTCATCTGTGGTCAAGTATTTCTGATGAATTATGACACTTTAATTAATAAGCAGCTTGCCTTAGGCAGAACTGTGAAACTGCATACTCTATTGTCTTCTGGCTTCTTAGAGATTCCCAGCTAAAGCTGGAAGGAGATCCAGGACTGTGGTCCATTTTGTCCATTATCAGTCATAAAAAAGACTCTGCAAACTGTTTTTTACAGGTCATGATGGGAGTTACATTCAGTATGTTTGAGTAGACTGGACATCTAAAACATTGTCTCCTTTAGGAGTGTAAAATCCTTGCCTCAGAGCTGAAAAATAACTTCTAGTAGCTTAAGCCAACAATAAACTCCATTTCCTTTAATCTTCCCTTCTTTGTACTCTGATATGTGTAGGAGTTTCCTTGCCAGGAAAGAGTCAAATAAAAGAAATCCACCAAATATCAAGACCTCAAACCTTGCATTCCTCCTGACCATTTGTCTTGATTCCATAGGAGGGAAGTGCTGGAAGACTCTAGTGTTTTTGTCATGGAATTTATAACTATAATTCTGAAGGCTTCGGACTACACAGGGATCAATATGGTTATAGGGACAAAAAATGTTCAGTCTCCAAACTTGAAATCCCACACATTTAATGGAAGATGCCTTTTAGAACCAAAACAAAGGCTGGGAGGAAATCCATTTATATCACACATGTTCCCATACCATCGGTTTGAGTAAGATGTCATATAGAAATGTGGGGAAGGGGCAGGGATGGACTGCAGTGTTTTGATGCTACCTTTTAATTTATTTGTGTTATATTGAAATATTTAAATGTATATAAACCATTCTAATGCTTTTCAGCATTTTACAACAAAGTGTAAGGTTCAAAAACATAATGCTAAATATCAAAAAATAATTTTAATAAACTTTTATTGCAGACTCATACACAAAATTAAGATTCTAACCCAGCAAAAGTATTCCATAGAGACAGCAGGACCAGTGAGAAGTGTTAATACTGTGCCCAAAACTAGCAGTTTACTGATCTGCATGAAGTTATAATAGAAGTTTGACATCAATACTAAATTAGTCACACCATGTATTCTGAGCATTTTTGAGATATTCATACAAATCATAATATGTTAGATTCTGATGAACCTACAAACTGAAACCAGAGCATTTGAACAATTCATCATATTAAGAGAAGGATGTATTTGTTGTTCTACTTTCTTGTTTCTAAGAATGTAAAAAATGCATTTTTATTCCTGGGGTTGTTTTTGGTTTAATGGAATTACACTCCTCTCTATATACATAAACACAAAATAAATACCAAATATAATACAAAGCCCTAAAGTCTTTATGCCAATGATCTGATTAGTTATAAACAGATAGAAACATATCTCTTTTTAAAACATTAAAAATATTCCAGCTATAACATGTAAAGGACTTCAAATGAGTTTCAGGTCCTATACTGGCTGTGAGTCCCACTGAAAATCTCATTAACTATATTTTCAATGAATTTGATCCACGAAGTCTGTTATAAATAGGCCCAGCAAAGTCATTTTCAGATGAAAGTGTTTCTCTTGATGTGATTAATTTTTAAGATGGATCTCTGTAAGTGCAAAGCTTTCAAGTTACCAGAATCTTCTACAGCACACAATCCACTCCACATTTCCAAAGATTTATTTATTTTAAATTCTTTTTTCCTTTCTTCCTAGCTGGTTACATTTTCTTCAATAAATGCTACTTTAAAGTCATACTTAAAAGTGTCAAAGTCCTGTCTTTTTAGTGACTCTTTTTCTGTCTGATATATTGTATTAAGCAGCACACTGGGAACACTTCAAATCATTTAGGAACACAGAAATCATTTTGTCAGTGAGAAGTTAACACTGTTCAAGTTTTTACTAAAAATTAAAAAAGAGTCAAAATTCTTTACCTAACCCCCAATTTTTTTCCTGAGGTACTCAAAAGTGCCTTTCTCATGTCTTTTCTGATGTTTATGTTAATTATATTGTAATCACTCAATTTTCTTCTGGTTTCTATAATTATAACATGCAAAAATTGATTATAGAGTTTGACACACATAATCTAATCTTAATTACAGTGTGTTTACAAATATGCTGACAGATATTTTGCATTTATAGCAATTAGCAAATTTGTCTTTATTGAAGAACTTCCCAGACCAGCACTTCCATCCTCTGCTCACCACTGAGTCATATTTCTTCCTGAATTTCACCCTGCTCTATTCAGTCCTACAGTGTCTTACAGCAACACCAGGCAGCCTTTCTCAGCCTGGACACACTCCCTTTCCAGCCGTCTGAATCTAAGGAAAAGGAGGGCTTTGATTCAGCAAAACCAACATCAGGTAGAACTACAGAAAATGGTGATATTTACACTCTGTCTCTACCGTTCACTTTTAATGAGGAAACGCTCTCAGGAGCCTTTGTGGACACATACAGAGTAGGAGTTATTTTAACTTGTCTCTTGTATGACAGATAAGACAATGTTACTCCTTCCCATGGCAGGGGACTCACTGTTAATTGTCCAGCTTGTTAGGATGCAGCCAAAGGCTACATACAAAACTCTTTCTTCCTCAAGCCTCTCTTCTCCACCAAGCCTTTCTACAATGAAGCAGTCTCCCTCATTCCTGCCAACTCTGGTGCTCAGCTACCACTGCCCCTGCACTGAACACAGGGGACCCTTGCTTTGCTGCACAAACAACTTTGGCATTTTTTCAACAATTGTTTTAAAACTCTTCTGCCTCTTCTGCCTTGTATTTACATTCACTCTTTATGAAATAGGAGTGAATCTGCACAGAAAATGTGCAGAGAAATATCGTCGTTCTCCAAAAAATGCATGGAAAATCTGCATGTCTGTAATCTCAGCAATGTGTACACTCAGCAAAAAAGATGATCTTCTTTTGAGGGGAGGAAATCTACCTGGAAGTTGCATACGTGCTCCCTATTCTCCTTGAGTAAAGATAAGCCAGAATGGGAGAGAATATCTCTAAATTTTAGTAAATACTGTCTCCACTGAACTTTTGCACCTTCTCTGAGGGGGTTGAAGGGGACAGCTATGTCTATCAAGGTTCTCTCCTCTGGTGCCTGCTTTGCCATCCAACACCAATGTGTGCATGTGTCCAACTGAGAAGCATGGGGAAACAAAGGTGCTTCAGGAAATGAGGTTTTGCTGGAGGAAGAAAGAAACCATATGGCAGCCAGTTCCGTGCCCTTACAGTTTGTAAGCCTATACAATACATATTTTTGTATAGCTGAACTCTTTCAAGCTGTTTCCCATGTTTGAGAAAAGAATGACCAGAAAAAAAATTTCTTTTAGTGAGGTTGGGAAGGCGTGCATTATTTGAAAGAAGGAAGAAGAGCTCCAGCTCCAAACCTTGAATAGAAAGCTTGAAAAACAAATAGTAAAGAAAAACCCTCAGTTTTTTGTTACTACCTCAAGGAGTTTTTGGTTTATTTATGACAGACTATTAAACTGATCTATTTCTTTTTTCCACAATTTCTGCACAACATATATAGCCAGAAATCTCTTATCTGAAGGCATAAAAAATAGCTATTTGTTATCTGATCCACTCAGGTATGACTTACTCTCTTCTTTGTCTCCTCAAGTAAATTCAATTTCTTCACCTGGGCTGCAGTCTCCAGCTTTGCCCCAGCATTTAAGGAGTTATAAAAATCAAAGACTTTTCGTTTTGGAGACTGGTTTCACTAAGCAGTTAGTCACTATGAGTCAAGTCAGAAACCTTTTCAGAGAGAGAGACAGCAGGCAGACATTTTGCTGCTAGGCTGACTGTCCACTTGCAGAGAAGAAAGAAGTGTCTCGTCTCCTTATACTCCTCAGGTGGTAAGTTACCACTGAGAGGATGTGAAGAGATGAAACTCTCCTTTCCTGATCTTTGGCTTTATTCAGGATACAGACGAAGAAGAGCTACAGCAAAACTTCCATAAATCATACATAAGTCCCTTCAAAAAGGTCAAGTAAAAAATGTGAAAGTGGTAAAAATGAGGGGATGGAGTGGAGTTCTGATGATTCCTCAGAAGACTGGACTAAGTAGTGGCACAGGATGTACTGTTGTACTTGTACATTAAAAATAGAAGGAAGTCATTTTGGGTGTGTGAGGAAGGTCTGATATTAGTCATGTGTTTCTCTCCAAAACCATCTCAGTTTAGTTGTTAATCTCATGTCTGAGAGTTTCTTTTTTCACCATCACTGCTTGTGTTCACATAACCAATCTTTAAATAAAACTTATTATTAACTTTAAAAATCTGAAAGGTTATTTAAGTCATTAAATTCTGTACAAAAGTTTAATCGATTTCTAAATAATAAATCAACTCTGGGTGCTCTTAATAATCTTGGTGTAACACATTTCAATCCAGAAGTACTACAAAGTATTTATCTTTAATGAATAATAAATGAGACATTGGTATTGACTGAACAAATGATTAAATATTCAATCAGTAAGAGAACATGGGAATAATTTTTAATTATTAATAAACTACAGATTTTGCTTGTCAAGTGCTATCATCTTTTTGCATGAATGACTTCTCTTAGCTGTCATCATAGGGCAGATGAATACAGGAGCTCATATTGGACACCATCTGTCTTTGAGAAAGAAGAGTTGTTCCACAAGATACTAGGGGTCTTACAAACTCTTTTTTATTTCCAGTGCAGTCTTTGGTTCTGAAGTCCTGCTCTAGTACATGTTCATATTTGTTAGAAAAAGACGGTCACTGGGAGCCATGAAAACTGNAGCGCAGTCTTTGGTTCTCAAGTCCTGCTCATGGTCACTGGGAGCCATGAAAACTGTTGGTCAGCTGGCCAGCCTGACAGAAAATTTGATCTGCTGTGTTTCTTCTGTAGCTTTTTCACTGGCTGCAGTTCTTATGGTTCCCTAGAGAGTTTTTCACAGTAAGATTTCATGAGGTGGTCTGAAATTGCCTGAAGAAGGCTATCACCAAAAATATCCCCAAATAAGGTGGGTTTTTTTCCCTCTACTGGCCACCCTGAGGCCTATAAGTCACCCATGAGCTACCTGAGTACAGCACTGTGGTCTTTGTTTGTATCTAAACCAATGGACCTTTTGAAATAGCCCATCCTGCTCTCCCAAAGCTGTACTGTGGCACCACTAAGTCCAAAATCAATACTGGCACTAGTGCTACCCCTCCTCTTCTCCCAAAGAAAAGAGTTTTTTTATTTAGGCAAGGAAAAAAAAGCCTCTGTATGCTCTAGCCAGGACCGACACCTTCAGCTGTGGCTGAGCAAAGGCCCTGCACCATGAAATGTGCCATAATAAATAGCTGTCCCTCGATGCACATGGGTCCCTAGTGGGCCATGGCAAATCTCTGCTCACTGTACAGAGAGAGTTTGTATGTGCCTGTTCACAACCTGCTGTCACTTTCACTCGGTTATAACAAGTAATGAATACTTTACATTTGTTCCTTTGTATCTTGCTGCAGAGTGTCATGTAGCACAATCTGAGAATTGTATAAAAATCACCATCTGAAATGAGATTGTTCTGACACCCCCAGTGTACAGCTATCTTTTTGCTCAGCTGAACTGATAAGAGTGCTGTATGTAGCAGGTAGCTGTCCTGGAGAGTAGTTTGAAAGTAGATTTACGGTCAAAAGCAAGCCTGTCCAAAACAGCTATTCCTTATCTATGTACATACTTGCTAGAATATGTTTCAATCATCTGACTTTGTGACTGAACAAGTTTCCTTCTGTTAGATTTGAAGGGCACAGCCACTAAGCTGCAATTAACTGGGTCTTATTTTACCTTATGAATTATTGAATTTTCTATCCGTGTCTCAAACACAATACCTTCATTAGACCTGGTGAAACAATTTTTTTTCTTCTAGAAAATACTTTCTTTGTTAAAAAAACCCAACCTTTAACATGAATATGCCAAATTGATTGGCATTTTCTTAAGGAAATTGAAAAAACATTCTTCATAAGGGAAATTGTTTCATTCTAATCTTTTTGGAACAAGAGTTTTCTCTATTTTTTTTTTTTTTTTAATATTGAAGTGACCTTTCATTTTAAGGTTTAATGTTAAGAGAAGTAAAAAGGAAACAAACTTCATAATGAAAAATGTCTTTCAAATTGATTTTTCCCTGTTTCTTGCAATTAGTAATGGAAGAAAGATTACCAAAAGAGAAAATAACTGTATCACATACTTCTAGCACTCTACTCTACTTATAATTACAGTCTGAAAGGTCTCACCCACTGTTCCTTGAACACCAAAAGCCTGAGAACACTACAGACCATGCAAGGAAAGGCAATATTGTCGCAGGGATCACACATGGGAAAATTTGGTTCTGTTCCCAGGCCTGTCGTTGTCTCTGAGCCTGACTATAGGGAGGACAGATGACTTTCTACATTTCCACAAATCCAACACAGAATTACTGATATTACTCTACTTTTAAGAAATATTTTTACTTTATACATATGTCAGACTTCTAATAAGTCTGCTGTGAATTTTATCAAATGAGATGCATTAAAATTCATATTATTTTACCAAGTGTGATTTAGTTAAGCATCCACAATTAAGCACTGCACCAAGAGGCATGATACTTAGTCTTTGAGGATTTGTGCTGAAATAATTATGAGCTATGGGGCTGATGACATTCTGGAATTCACTTGCAGTTATACAGAGCAGAGGTAAAAGGAAGAAGGTCATCACATCTCAGAAACCCTAAGAGTTGCTTGGGATTTTTATGGGGTAGAGACTGCAGAGAATGGGAAAGCTACACAGAAAGATACATTAAAAATGAACCTTCACATCCATTTTCATTCTTCTTGGAGCTTTCATAAAACTCAGTCCATTGAACTTGTGCCAGAAAAATGGATTCATGAAACTTGAGTCTCATTTTAAATCCTCATTTTTAAGGATTTATTTTTCTATACTTGTGTAAATGTAGAACCGACAAGGGTGAAGAACTGAACTTAAACTCTTCTTTGAAGTGTCAGTCACAGAAGATGTGGGCCAGTGAGCTTCCAAGCTGATTCTTCCCACAGTTTCAGATCAATGGGACCAGTTCAAAAGTCAAGAGCTATTCCTTTATGAAGGCCTCAAGATCTACCTATCCTTGCTTGTCTCTCTTTACCTCTCCAAATTTACAGAGTACCCTAAAGACATTGGGTGGACTTGATTTGGGGGAAATGCCATCTTGACAACACTCTTCAAATCATTCAGCAAATCTGGTTGTTTTCCTTGGTGCAGTGAAATTCTACAAGCCCTTTTACAAAGTTCTGGACTAGGAAGGAACTCAGTCGAACAAAAAAGAACTTCCATTATCTGCTCAGGGCAAAGTAAAGCAGAGCTTAACATTTTTTGTGCAGCCGTTTTGGATCTGCATGTCTCATACATAATTAAAACTATCCTGGTGTATCCACTGGAACTACATATGGTCTCAAAAAGCTTAAGGAATGATTCTGTTGTAGACAATGTTTTGGTAGCCAATCTTCTGATGATCTATCACAATCTTTCTGCAACAATAACACACTGGAATTAATGTGGGAAAACTGAGAGAAAAAAAACTTGAATGCATTCATCAGGCAAAATTAAGTTCAATCATTAAATATGTCAAAATGTTTCCCTTGATAAGCCTTTCTAAAAATTAGAATTAGAAAACAGAGGTCTAGAAATGTAATAATACTTTGGCAACATTGATTTCTCCTATATACATTTCCAATAAACTGAGTATATCAGTCAATGACTGTTTCAGGGACAGACATAAATGACTGCAAAAGACAGCAGGCTTTATATATAGCTGTATGTAACACTTAAAAAGCTACAAATGACACTACTAGCATAAAGTTCATCTCTACAGATTTTATCTTTGCTAATACTCTCTTTCTGTGCTTGAAAAATATAACCCAAGAGATACATTTCCATGGCCAAACTAACTGTTTGTAGCAGTCCAGTTCTTTGCTAATAGCATCCATGGTCTTTTGGTTTGGTTAGCTTTTGAGAAACAAGGTGATTCAGTTGTTATGTTATTCATGTTTTGCAGTTTCAGCTTGAAAAACTTAATTAACACAATATCAACTTTGCTAACAAGCCCAATATTTTGAGTGAATATGTATTTTTTCTACACAAAGTGTCTGCTTCAGAAATTAAATTTTATTCATGATAACCTTCTCGATTAGTTCTATTTATCAAATAAAATATTGGAAGGTGTTCTGTCAGATGATCCTGAGGAAAAAATCTTGTTGATATCAGTCTCACATATTTTAATTATTTCAGAAATGCCTTGTTTAAAACAATAAAAAAAGGTAAACTGTCAGACTTTTCTGTGCTTGAGAAAAGAAAAAAAAAGCCAAAACCCAGAGGTGGAGTACAAGAAAGACAATTTCTAGGAAATTACATAAATTGTAATAGGGTCATAAAGAAAGGATGCTAAAAGATAAATATAAAGCTGATGAAAGGAGAAATTTTTTAAACATGGTACGTCATTAACCTGTGGAACTTGCTGCCACAGGATATAATTGAGGTTAAGAGCTTAAATGGAATTAATAAAGAATTATACATTTACATGGATAATGAGAACCTAGACATGATAAAAATTTACTAGAATGTAAACCTTCGTACCTCAGGGCAGAAGTTAACTGCTAAAAGGTAGAAGCCTGAATGCTTCTTACAATGTTCTATGACAAATGTATTCTGATAAAAACCTAGGTTTTATTCTTGTTTATTCTACTGGTATACTATACTGACTTTCCTTTGTATTTGTCTGCGCTTTTATTCTGCTACTTGTGCCATTGATTTCCAGGGAGTGGTAAACCTTCAGTAATGCTAGTTTCTCCTAATATCCCTCTTGGTATGCAGGGAAAGAGAGAGCTCATTTTAATATACACTTTCAAATCTAATTTGCAGCACTTTTGGAGTCCCTGCTGTATCGTTATAGTGATATCTAAATCTAATGCACACTTGGGAAAGGAGGTGTAAGGAGCCGATAACAGCAGTGGGCAAGGTGGTGGAACAGTGACATGGCCAGACAAAAGACAGAGCTGGAAAGTGATAAAAATGGCACAGAAATGCTATGTTTGGACAAGGGGAGCTAAAAGAGTGGAGACAACATTGAATGGATACTAGCATAAAAGGAAACCTATGTGAAGTTCTGGAGTCATGGATGCCTCAAAAGCTATCTTAGACTAAATGAAAAAAGATGGGAATAACTGCAGACAAAAATCTGAACAGCAAAAAGATGACAAATTTTAAAGCTGTTTGTTCCCCCTCTGAAAATACTTGTATGAAAGCATTAGTAAAGCTGCACAGACCCGGTACTACCCTTGTTTTGTCAAGGGACATAACCTGCAAGATACATCCACTAACAGGCTTTGGGCAGTTGCTATTGCTAAAATAAAGTAGCAAATCAATATATCTGTTTGCCCAGACAAAAATTGAGAACCTACATGACATAAAAATAAGAGGTCCTTTGCCAAGTCAAGTCAGGCCCTGATGGATCTGGAGAAGCCAATCCTAGAATATGTCTGTGCTCTGTGAAAGAGGAAGAATTGTATGTCATGTAGTGATGGTTCCTGGAAGCCTTGCAGATGAAAATTTAGGTTAGTGTTCCCTGAAGACATGGCAAATATTAGGCGCTACATTTTTAAGGTTCTCATCGATAGCATGGCAACTACATGTGGTCATCTAGCCAACTTACTTTGTAGAGAATTTTTAAAATAAACTCAGATCTGTTTTATCTCTATATAACACATTAAAGGCAGTTCAAAGAGAGGAGGATGAAGACCTCACACATAAGTTTGTGACAAGAAATACTGCATTATCATAAAGCAAAGGAGTTGGATGAAAGGAGGCCTCTGAACACCTTGCTGGAGAGTTAGGGACTGCAACCATGGTGAATCCAATACAACTCAGTCATGCCTGCTGGGCAGGCGTGTCTCCAGGGGGAGTTAGATGGTGCCTGAAACATCTGGCCAGGAGACAGTGTCATTACAGAGGGGAAGACAACCTATGGAGGTTTAGAAACTGAATATTGAAAAAATGTCTGCAACGCAGAATATTAGTATTTAAAGATGTTATCTACATTTATCACATTTGTCACTTACTATTAATTTAAATTCCCTTTATGCATCTGTTCAGGAAATAATTAGAATTTTATGCTGCAGTAAATATGCTTGTTCATCCATTAGTGCAAAGTAGAAGATTAATTGCAGTACAATGGGAATCGGGACTACCACATTCAGAGCTACAGCAACAAGGGTGACAGCTGTGCTGCCCACATACTGTGCCTCAGTAAGCTTCAAAACTTCAACCCCAAGTATAGATGAGAAAATAATTAGACTCCTGACAAGGTAGGTCCTGTACTTGTGTGTGCAACCAGACAGAAAACCAGCAGAACAACAAAAGATCACAGGGAAACTAACGAAATAACACTGTCCCAAAAGTTCTGTTAATCAGTTATTCTGCTATTTTTATACACATTGTTTATATATAGAGATTCATAGTTTGTATCAATCATTACATTTTATAAAAAAATAACCTGAGCTCTCTTTAAATATCTGTGGTAAAATTCAAAAATGTGCTACGGTATCGTAAGGCTATATTAATTTGGCAATAAAACTCTAGAAGGCTGAAAAAAAACCGTAACTGCCACTAGCTGAAAATGATGCTGTAAAATTAGAGCCAAGACCAAAGATAATGAGTTGGAGAAAAGAGATGTAGGCAGCAGAAAAACACAGTCAAAGTTGCTGTGCCTCACTGTGTCTGGCTCAAGACAAAGGAACAGTGTGGTGGCACCCACATCACTCTACAGTCCTAAGGTGTTTATGAACATTGTCCTGGGTATACAAACCAAAGAAACATGGGATTACTCTTTTCCCCAAAGAAAACGTAAATTACTTACCCAAAAGCATACCCTAAATGAGGATCTTTGTAATGGCATTTGTTTGTGGGGATTGACTAAACCCACTGATAAATCCAGAGAGAATGTTTAATCCCAACAAACCAATCATATGTGATTAGCCAGGGGAGTTTGTGCATTAAAAACCCAGTTTTGTAACTCGATGATTCACATCATTCTAGTGCATTATATCAAATAATCTACAGATGAGGTGAGTTTTGGCTTATGAAAAGTTAGGATTTTTAGAGATATTTTGTGATATTCATAATGAGTAAAAATCAAATATAAATTGGCAGGATTCTTACAGGCTTGGCAACTGGAAATCAGCTGTTAGACTCAAAGTACATTTAGTCTTTTGTGGCTGCTTAGTGGCCCCAATGCCCTGACTAAAGATAAAACATTTTTACTGCCACAACTTGCTTGAATAATTTTTTGCAGACAGTGCAAAATCCTCTTTATTTAAATTTGTTGGTTGACTCACTTTGTGGTAGGTAGCTGGGGACAAGAGCAAAGAAGGTACTGCTCGAATTCAAAAGTAGCCATATGCCTTGCTTTTAAAGTGGATTAATGTTTCAGAGATGGATGCAACTGTCAAAAGGAGATTCAAGTGATTTCATGTCTAACATTTCTCTGATTTATATTTTTTAAGGATGATATGTGCTTGAAACATTTGTCTGTGCTACTTATCTAGTGCAACTATCAGAGACTAAAAAATAAAATAATGAAATATGTAAAAAGAGCACTGAAACCACCAAATCCAATTGACTTTGTTGCAGTAAACTTAAGTCTAAATAAGAATTTACTTTATGTGAATAAAAGACCCTAGATATAGATTGCTGTGAAGGACCTGCACAAGAGAATATGAAAAATGTAATCCTAACAAAAATATTTCATGCCTAGAATGGAGCAAAATGGTTTACAAAAATCACAGAAGAATAAGTAATTGTCTATCAGGGCGCACAGGCTGGAAACCAAACTTGACCCTCGTGATGAAGACTGGTATTACAGATACCCATTGAACTGATGGGTAACAAGATCTGCCCCAAAGGACACTTGACCATTCCAGATTGTATCCTAAGGTATTTCTTATTCCTGTACTGTAGTTTCTCATTCTTTCTGTAAATTATGTTTTGCCATAGCTCATCGTCAATAACTGCTCTCAGAAAAATGGATTTTCTTTTCCAGGGTGTGTTGCAGTGTTTAAATCTCTTTGGTCAATCTCTGTATTATTATTCAGGATGTTAATATTGGGTGATCTTTCTCTATTTGATTATCTTTATAAGTCATCTCTCTCCCTCTCTCCCAAGGAATGAAATTAGGATTGCATTTTTTCTCCTCCTATAACTATTTACGAGCATCACAGATAGATTTCTGTGGGGCTTAAGCAGAAGCAATCTTTTGCACCCATCTGCAGCACCTCCCACCCCAAATTTGTGTTACCATGTGTAACTTCTTATAACAGTTTCTAAAGTAGCCATGCAAAAAGAAGGGTGAGGAGACAGAGTGTATCTATTTAAAACAGATAGTTCTTTTGTATTGCAAATAGAGTTATCTAACAGATCAGTTGGCATGAAAATGCACCACAATTCCATGTGTTTTGTGGGAAGATGCAGCCTGGAGGAATGTTATTAGAAGCAAATATTACTGTTTCACACATGAAGTGAAGTACTCAGCACTTCACCCTTCCGACAACTCCTTCCCCCGTAATGTTGCCAGAGTAAAGCTGTGAACTAATAAGAACTGCCCACAAATTGTGGGTCTAGTGACTGAAAACACTGCACTTAATTCCAGTACATTAGGTTTGGCTGCAAACAACTATTTCCGAGAGCAATCTAGAACTGTTATGTGTAATGAAGAAATAGACATGATGACAAGTCCCAAAGTTGTGACCATATGGAGACAGGCAGAAGAAGCAGCAGAAGAGAATGTTCCTTTTGTACTACATTATTCTGACACTCTTTCTCACTATGAAGATTCCTTATAACATGGACAAATCAGATTTGCATGATTAGTTTTCTTTATAATACTTCGGGCTTAAAATTACAACCCTTTTATTGATTTTAAAGGCCAGTAAAATACAGTTTTATCGTCTGAATTCTACCTTCTGTCTAATGGCCCAGAGAATTCCATCCAGTCACTCTTGATTGCAGGACCATAATTTGTGCCTTCATCAAAGAAGTAAAGAATGGACTATTTTCCAAAGTAATATTTTGCAATGGTTAATTACCCTTACAGCTAAAGATGCAGGCCATATCTCCAATTTTAATTCTTAAAATTATAGACATAATTTCTTGCTACATATGTCTTCATTATACTGTAGACCTTCTTCAATATCTAATAGTTTTCTTGTTAGTGAAGATGCTATATAATTATTTATCAACTCTTATTTTTTCCCTAATAAGATAAACAAATGAACATATTTACTCTCTCTATTCCTTTTGTTCTTCAACTTCTGTATTTCCTTCACTCTTTCTAACTGCCTTTCTTTCAGAAAGATGTTTCATGAGTTATAAGCACTTATAAGTATAAATAGTAAAATAATTAATTTTCCTTGATTAATTACTCTTTCACACATATCCAAAATTTGTTTTCCCTTCTGTGCAATAACCTTACAGTAAAAAACATTCCAAGAGCCAAAATAAATTTAAATTGCTGATTTCTGTCACTATTAGTATGAACAGTTTTAGATACTAAACATATTGTCACAACCTCCATCACATATACAACTCTTTTGAGTGTGCAGAAAAGGACAAAAAATAATTAGGGAGAGTAAGATTAAAATTCCATAATGGAACTAAACTGTGCTTTTTATGAGTGACCAGCAGGATATCTGGCACTGCTCAAAGCATCTTTGATGATTTCTACTGCAGAAATTGAGAAAAAAAATGAGATAAATGTATTGCATAACAATATTTTTTCTGGAAATTATTCTTGTTCCACAAATTTACATGTGATCCTGATAGGAATGTTCTCTCCAAAATTGCTTTCTGAAAAGCTGACTGATAAAGCTGATTTGTTTTTTTGATTTTCATTTTCACCACAGGGAGTACTGGCTACTAATGGAAAGACAATCTGTATGTCCAGTCACAGGCTGTGATTCCCATGGGAAAACAGTTGTGTGGAAGAACTGTTAACATCCCTAAAATAAAATACATGCATACTGCTAGAAGAGTAGGTTGTGGTTTTATGTTAGTGTTTTTCTCATTTGTTTGAGCAAAATTATTAAGAAATATGTCTCAGAATAAATTTGTGGGACTTCACTGTATTATGGAAGAGAGCCTGGGCTTGCTGGAAATATTCTGAACAACTCAGGACACTGCAGCTCACAGATAAGCCATCTGACTTTCAATATATTTTTGTGTGCTTTCCTCTACTCTTCTTTTTTCCTATTTTCTCCTCCCTAGTTACAGTTCAGCATTCTGTCCACCTGTGCAATGTGGGGTTATTTGTCACTATGTACAGGAAATTCACCTGCCTGAGCTACATGGAAAAATACCTCCAGTCCCTCTTCTAGCCAGCTCCCTTGAATGAGTCATTCCTAGTTCCAATGTAGCCTGAACTGACAAGAAGAAATTATAATTTATCACTTGACTGAAAGAACTAAAATGCAGCATCTAGTCTGTGAGTCTTTCCTTGTCTCCATCTTCTATCCCATGACTTCCCTATGTACAGTTCAGCATTTTGTCCAATGGGACTACTTGATTGAATTCAACAGATTCAGATGTAGACAGATTAAGATTTCTCTACACAAGAAAACACTGTTATACAACACCTTACTGGTCATGAATGAGCTTCAGGATCTGCACGGCTCATGCACTAAATTATGCTCAGGTATTCAGTTTGGGTTAACATGGTTCCACAGAGTTGTCATTCACATCAGGTCTCAAAGTCCATAATTACAAACCCCACATTATGCCACTGCTTTTATCTAGTGCCTTATACACACTACAGCAGGAAGGTCTACCATTAAACATCATGGTAACTGTTTTGAAAAGGAATTCTGAGGTAGATGCAAAGTCATTTTTTTAATTGACTGCTCACTAACACTTACATTACAGTTAATGTGTTTGCAATCCTCCTTATTAAAGGCAGGAGTTCTCCCCTTCTATAGATTGGTATTACATCTTCTCTTTCAGAGGCTCTCAGTGCCAAGAGGAGAGAAGAATGGGATTAGGGGATATTTATCTCCTGCCTCCATTGCCGTGTGTTTTGCCATGGCACTTCAGTCCTAGTCAAGGCCAAGACAGTTTGCAATCTCGTATGTAATTCTGATGGATTGTAATGCTGCAAGAAACGTTACATTACCAATAATGGTTCCTGTAAAAGTCTATTTGAGGATTTTTAATTTCAAACATCAAAAAGAATTACAATAAAGTGTCATTTTCCATACTATATTCAGAGCCACTAGATGGTGGTATGCACCAAACCTGAGGAAACGTACACAAAGGGACTGATTAATGTGCTCTTCCGCTGTCTGAACAGGAGATTTTTCATGCCTCACTTTCCAGTCTTCTTCCAGCCAATCTTTTTTCTATCTGTTGTTTATTTAGAAGGGTGATTGTGACAATTATAAATCTCAGTTGAAGTTTTTCCCCAGCTTATTGACTGAGTTTGCATGACAATAAGATCTCATTTTGAGATAAATCTAAACAGCCAAGATGACGATGAAAGGTCAGAGACAACTCACATGCATGCAGTGAAAAGAATAAGAAATAATTATGTGAAGCTTGGCTTATGAAAACTTTAGTAAGTGTCATTAGACATAAATGTTTTCTACAGTTTTCATGATAAAAACTGGATATTAAGTACAGATGATTCAGTGACCCATCTTCTTTAATTAATAGGATAGGATGAATATATTCAACGTTTTAATAGTTTATGTTTACAAACTTCTTCAAATTTAGCTTGTATGATTCTTCATACTAAGTTATGATAGACAAAACTATCTATAGCTGGCATACATAGTGTTCATTTGGGATGTGGATTTTGGTCACCTCTCCTCCAGTCTGAATTGTAAGGGAGATGTGTAAAATTAAAATGTAGGATGCCTTTCCACCACCACCCAGTTGGAGTTTAGGACATTAACACAGCAAATCAATGGTACAATAAAAAATCTCAGGACTGAATCCCCAGGTACACAGCTGCATGGTGATGTTGTTTCTTCAGTCCTTATTTGTCTTTTTCTGCTGCCTATTTTTCCTTGTTCTATCTTTGTTTCTGTTAGCCTCCATCTAGCTGTCTTGGAGCTGCTATTTGGCTCTGCCAACCCATGTAACATTTCTATACAATCTAATAAAAGACCCCAAGTTAGAAGTCTGAACTGCAGAGGAAAGCTGTATGCTATCACAGCAGTATAAGAAAGTACAGAGATCCACAGTATAATACACTTTCCATTTCAGAGAGCCATAAGGCAAGATAAGATGATGAGAAAAATGAAATAAATCATCATTCTATTTTTAGAAAATGCAATGATAGAAAATCAATAATACATTGAAGCCCATTAGACAAATGTCTTGCAATAGTAATCCTGTTGAAGAATAAGTGTCATTTATGCAACTATTTTTAATTATTATTTTCAATCTCAGATGAATTATTTCAAATTAGCAAGATACAAATCAATTGTTGTAAATTACATTTGAAAAATGAGGAGCAAGTCTTAATGGGAACAAAAAGCTTTTATATTAATATAATGATGATTAAGATTCTTAACCTATTCCACGCTATTTGTAGGAGAAAAAGCATGTTTGGCTTTCAGCCACAAAACATAACTTGTATGAGACACATCTTCCAGAAAATGGAAGATAGAAGAAAGCTCAGCTTGAGGAGAAAGAAAACAGTTTCAGTGATGTTGCAGCATAAGTGATGAACTTGCTTGAACCTTTGCTACCTGTATATTCTTTAATTCTATGGAATAGATTTCTTTGCCCATCTCTCCATTTTAATGATGAGCACTGCCTGGCTGTATAACTGTATTTTGACAGCTATTGATTTGTGGGAAACTGGTGGAGCGTTGTAGGAACAAGGTAGCAAAGTTCAATAAGCAATATCACAGCAAGAGAGGATAATTTCATTTTTTATCAAAACTGATTTCACTAACTACCATAGACATATTTATACCTACATACTTCCAGCACTACACATGTGCATCCAAGTATCATTACTAGCTTCATCCAAGTGATCTTTATAGCATTTCTTGTGGTAGAACAGGTGGCAGTGGATGCCAACTAGTAAAACAATCTCTTCTGCTCTTTTTTTAGGTTGATTACTTCCTAATTAAGGGGTCATTAGTCTCTCTGCTGTTATGAGTTGTCAGTGTTCCTCACCTGCCTTTCCCCACACCTCTCCTACCCCTCCCTGCGCTGGCATCCTGATGACTGCTAATGTTGGGACCATCAAGACCTGCTACTTTTGTTAGCTTCACCCTGCCACTGTTTTCTTCAGCACCTTCCACAGCCAGCTTTTCCCATTCTCCCTTCATACTTATCCAACGCTTCTGTTACAGTCGTCCTCAGAACAACAGACTGGGGAATATCTGACTGCCAGAAGGCTGACAGAAAGGAGTGACAAAGAGAGGCAATAACACACACAGAGTGTTAAGGCTGATGGAAAGTCCTTAATGGGTATCAATCCATCCTGATCTTCATGGAGAACAACTGTTTCACTTAGGTGAATCAGAGGCATAGAAGTATTGTGGTAGAACTACAAGGCTTGGTGCAACCTCTTACAATATCAAGAGCATACACTCTCAAAAGAAGTCTCAAAATGTGAGTTGATTGAACTATTGCCACTCATAGGTAAGAGTCATGGGTATAATTAACTACAGTGGAATGGTGTATAAAAGCTAACTTCATAAAAATAATTGGGTTTGTACAGTTTCAGTGTGTAATCCCTTTGACACAAACCCTCTGCAGTTTTATACTGAATGCAGCATATAATGGTTCACATTTCTTTTCATATTCCTTAATGGGAAAAAGGAGTTGGACTGTCATTGGACTACAATGAGTAGTTGTATAACCCTCACATTGCTCCTCTGTAAGAAACCTTATTCTACACTAAATATGACAAATATTCACTGTTTTCCTGTCCTGTAAATCCCTACTGAATTCACAGTTTTTCCAAATGCCATAAAAATATGGGTTTGGATTATGTTTTCTCATTGAAGTCTCAGAATATGCCATGAGGAGCAAAAATGAATCTACCCTTCTTCTCCTGCCTCTTGCTTAGCATCACATAATTAACCTACTATATAAGGAGGAACTAAGGGTCAGCCAGGACACATCCACGAGCTCTATTTTCATCACCAGAATACTATACATGGTAGAGTAGTTATCTCAGACCTTTAACCACCTACCATGCTTCCCTTGTTCAAAACAAATTATGACACATCTGTAATGCTAGTTGGAGACAGCCTGACATTGGATATTTAATATTAAAAGACAAGTAGTGTTGTTCAGTAGTCAAAATTGGGAGATTGGGACTGGGTTTAACAAGATTTGTTACCTGAAAAATTTCTTCTGCACCTATGAAATAGACAGGTATTATTTGAGGTATTATTATGGGAGATAGACAGGAAATATTTGAGGTATTATTATGGGAAAATTTGGATAAATTAGTGTCTATATTTCGCATATTGTTGACGATTAGACTCAGATTACTCTCTCTTTGTTTATATGAACATAAAAAATAAATAAAGGTTTAAGGGAAATAAAAATGTCATTTTCTTCAACAGTGTGAATTAAGGAGGAAAGGATAAAACTTTGAAGTAGGTACTGGGACAAATAATGGGAAAAATTAAGTTCTAATGAATTACAGCAATTACAAATAGGAGTTAGCTTGAATGGTTAATAAATCAAATTATAATCTCTAGGATAAGGATGCATTTCTCCTCAAGGAGTTAGTTCTGTTGACCCATACAGAAAGCTGAAATATTCAGAAAGCTCAAAGTGTACATTTACAAGTCCTTTTTGAGCACTTTGTCACCATCCCCACTTTCTCATCTCAACTAATGGCATGGAGGAATAGCATGAATTATTAAATTGAAATTTGGCTTGCTAAGTAATTGTGTTGTGCTTTTTTCATTTTTATCTCATTTTGTAAATATTTCCCTAGAGTCCTTATTTGGGGGATGTGTTTTTGAAAGACTTTTATGCTCAGTCAAGCTGTGGAAGGCATTTTAATTAAACATAAATCACTTTTGCTTGTATGTATTTGTATCAGCTGTGTGGATAAAGATCTGTGTGTGTCAAAACAAGTATAGAAAAAGCATCATAAAGTAGTAAGGCTTGCCCACTTAGCACTATCTGACAAGGTGCTACTCCACTACCTCTTCAGGGGCAAGCTGTAAAAGCCTGATTAGCTCCTCAAAATTGTTCACTGACTGTCAAGGTCACCAAGGTAGGAGGGCAATTGCAGTAGCAGAATGGCAGCAGTTGAAAACAACACAACAACCATTCAGGAACAATAGGAAGCAAATGAGCTGCTAGGATCAGGATTAATATGAAATACTGAAGTCATCCAGTATGTTAAATGTACAGTACAGAATGGATAGGACAAGATGTTTTTTGTGAACTTAAGCACCAAGATACCTTGAAAGCACTTGTAGAAATGAGAAATCAACAATAATTACAATCATATTATCTGATATATAGAAAATTGTTTCATATAGCTTTGTAGCTGCTAATTTGTCCTGGTTACTTGTGAATGTCCAGCCCAGGTCTACCAGTGCTCCTGTGGACTATTCCAGAGTCTAAGAAAACTAAGTGTGTAATTTTTCTATGTTAACAATTTATATAAGATACATAAGATCTCCAGTAATCAAATTCAATGAAGTCATCCTACAAATAGTTGCTTGCAAATTTTCCTTAAATAAAGATGATATTCATTATGTTTGGCTTCTTAAACAACATTTCCTTGTAATTTACTGTTACTTATTTTAATTAAAATAAAATTATTTATAAAGATACTTGAAAAAGTAAGATTTAGCTGAGAACTACACTAGTTTTCCAGCAAATTAGTTGGTGACTTTGGTCAAAGTTTTTTGATGCCTGTTAAGAAGACCAGAGTTATCTCACTGAAAAGAAAATTAAGAAAATAAAATGAGAAGGTGAGAGCCTTTAGTTAGACTTTTTTTTTTTGATGACTGAAGCATAGATAAAGGGGTAAAGGGATCTGGTTTTATGCTTGGCTGAGCTAACAGTTTCCCATAAGCCCTAGCAAATATTATTTAAAGAAGCTTTCTATTTCTTAGGCATTATGAGATTAAGTTCATCAGGGATTGCAATGCCTTTTGAGATCATATGATTTATAACTTTATAAAAGCAAAAAGTATAATTAGAACTTCCAATGATTTTTGAAGTGAAAATAAAACACCTTTCCTCATGCTAAGCCTTTTGACTATGAATTTAAAATGTTCAGTGTTAAGGATACAGTTTCACCAGGCACTTGCAGGATTAGATCCAACCTCATTGTACTTTGATGGGGATACCTCTTTTTTTCTGTGGTTCACATTTCTATAAGGTTCTATCAGGTTCTATAAGGCTATAAATGCTGACATTTCTAACCAGTTAGCAGAGACTGCTTGAGCTGAGGCTGTTCATCCAATTTTATCTAGTAAACCATAAGAAAAATGTTTGTTACAATTATGATAATATCCACATAGCATGCTCTCAGGCACACAGTAGATGTGTCTCTCTACTCTAAAATACCCAGCTCATACTTCTGTCTCCAAACAGAAGAGAAGATTTTAAACACAAATTTATACAGCATTTCTGTGGCTTCTGTAAATATACTGGGCTTCTATTAAAAGAAAAAATCACCTTGAACTACACGTCCAGTTCAGAAGCAGTCTTGCTTAAAGCATTCCACTCTGTGAAAAGCAATGCATTGAGTAATTAGGCTGAGGAAAACTTACTGGAAAGGCTTTACTTAACCTATTAATCATGCAGTCAATTGCAGCCAAGTTCTCCAGTTTTTCTAATCCCTCCAGTTCTGCTTACACAGTGCATTCGTATGCTTGGGATATTGCCTCTGTGATCTGAAGTATGCCACTCCTGGTGTGTGCATGCATGCAAACATATTCTGGCTTCTGTTCTAAACATTTTGGCAAGATTATAAATGTTAATATTGCATGAGCAGTAGCAGGCTTGGAGGCTGATGACTATTACAGGGCAAAAGCAGGTGGAGTAGGAAAAAGCCTTTATGCACGTAGTAGGTAATAAATTATAAAATACAACAAAAATCATAGGAATACTTTGTACAACATTATTGCTTCTTCCTCTTTCTTCTGCCAAATCCGCAAGCCCATATGGGCAAAACCAGTCAAGTAAGCTTAGAATTGCCATGAGAGTCCCCTCTGAACTCTCTCACAAGTAAAGAAGTATCCTTATTACAATAATTTTTATAGCTGAAGGAAATCTCTGCTTTAATGTGTCATTCCCTAACTAGGTTTCCTCTTATGCTTCTGTAAGAAGTTTTAGGATTCTGCAAAACAAAATTGTGAGTAATAGTCAAGTTCTGAATGTTTCTACTTGTTTTAGCTTTACAAGAAAACTTATTTACAGTAATAAGAAATGTTTATTTTTGGAAGGAATTGTTATGCAGTATGTACAGCTCTCTCGAAACGTTCTCTCCATTTGAATTACCAAAAGCCAGGACACCTGATGCTGTCTCAGAATTAAATGGGCACTTCTTCTTAATCACCATGAGATAAAGGAGCTTTTTTTTAACCTTTTCTTTTCAATTTTTCCCCCATATGTATGCTCCCTAAAAAAAATAACCTGAACTCTGGGAATCATAATATTTGAAAACTTGGGTTTATATAAATTAAAATAAAAGAATCATTTAGTAATTGTTGACATTGAGAATGCCAATATCAGCTTAAAGAGTCCTTTCTCATATTTGAATGTAGTGTAGAACAGTTCCCTCAAATAATTTCAGCAGCTAATTGCCCTGGAGGATGACTTCTGAGAGGAAGAATGGATTAAAATATTGCTTTGGGTTTTTCATTTAGAAGTTTCACGTAGAGCCAAATGACCATTCAGAAACTGAGTGAGAAAATAACCTGAGGTAAAGACCTTCGCAGAAATATTTGAACACCTACCTGCCTTGTGCTGCAGATCAGATGAATCATATGAAACACAGCTTTTGATAGAAATTGCAGGAAAGTCAGAGAGGGAGAGGAAGGCAGACACCAGCACCAGAGAAAAAAGATTTAGGAAAGTACTGCAGTAAATGTGCTGTGTGACTGCCAGGAATCTGGCAAAAAGGCATTTTTGCTCAGCACTGTTGCTACTCTGTCCAGATGACCAATAAATGCCACTTTGCATAAAAATATATAATATCCAGATGATATCCAAGTGTCTGTGAATGCTTCTGTTTTCTTTGCAGAGCTTGGAGGGATCACCAAATTCAAGAGCTCAGGTCTAGGAGTTCTATAAAGTGAACTGGAGTGACTCAGGGAGATATTGAACAGTTTGTGACTACAACAAAACACACAGAGGTGCAAGTCTGTGACTGTCCACGATGTGCCAGAGAAAATAGTCATCTCATGTCTGCCTTTGGCTTCAGGATCATTCTTGGATTCTATGGGTGAGCTTCTCAGGAAACCTGATAATAAATCTAGGACAGCTTCACTTTAGGGCTTTTTTCTCTGGACGCATTGACCTTTTACAGAGTGAACCTGCACATTAATTTCATCACTACAACACAGTGAGGAAAGTCATAAGGGAAATCAGTGCCAGTCAGGAAAAAAATGCATTACTACTTAGCCACAGTTCTATTCCTCTGATGCTTCTTGCCAATTTCTGAAATGTAAATCCAATTTGACTGTTTTTCCAGTTAGAGAAAGAAACTAGTACTTTAACCTTTAGGTTAAATATTTTTTCTTCAGACAATTCCAGACTAGCAATATCAAAAAGTGAACATGACTGAGCACCAAGAACTCAGTCTCAAATCTAGAGGGGGACTGATCATCAAGTAGATTAGTACAGCAAGTCTTACTCTTCCTATGATTGATTATACACCTTCCTCATAATAATATTCTAGTCATAGACCATGTGCAGTCTTCCAGAGAACACATGCATTTTATAAATTAAGGGGTCAGTCTTCAAAAAATAAAAGCAAAGCATGATTTAAAAAAAAATAAAATCAGTGTTAGATGTAAGATTTATTTCTCATCACACACTGAAACTGGAATGTGTATTGAGAAATGCAATGCACTCTCCGGTGGTACAGAAAACATGCAAACTGATAATTTCACTGTAGGTATCTATGATTTATAACTTATGGTTTTAAGGGTGGGCAGCCACAAAATTGCACATCACAGTTTTTCTTCCACCTCTGTCAGGAATACTAACAAATTACACCTTTCTGTCTACAAATTTTAGTTGGGTTTGTAAGGAGCAGATACGTGAACACAAAATGGAAAAAGATAAGATGGGCTGAAGGATTTCCCATCTCTTTAGCCCTGTCATTTCTTCCATTTTGGATGTACTGTCAATGTGGGAATTCAAATCCTGAGAGCCTAGGAAAGATGGTCTTACGTTGAGGATGCTCCTGACTGAGTTGCTGGTGTACTAATTGACCTCTAGAGGCCCCTTTTCCCTAATCCTGTGATGCAGTTCTGTCACTGACTTTCCAGGATATATTTTCTTATCAAAATTGCAGGTAGGCAGGCAAGGCTTACAATAAGTCCCATTTAATAGGACTAAATAACTACAATTGTTCCAAAATCAAAAAACTTTGGAATGTATTTTCTTTTCACGCTTCTTGAAATAATTCACTAATTTTGTTCTCTTCTGTTTAAAGTTGTTTTGGATGAGAAGGCCTGGGCAAAAGAACTAAGAGAAATAGATCATCAGTGTCAGTTAATCATTACCACATGACTTTCTGCTAGCAGAAAGAGTGTTGGCAAGTGGCCACTTAGAACGTGAAAAGAGGAAAGAAGAGAACTTCAGCTGAGATGTAGAATTTCATCAGTGGATAAGTTGAAATACCAATTGGGGCTTAGTTGTAGCAAAACTTCCCTGAATAGTTTTAAAAGAATACATATAGTCCAAATATTTTCTATAAGCTTTAGAAAGCTGGGGTGAAGTATTTATCCTGGAGTTGAGAAACAGCAGGGTGAGTACAGATGTCTGTTTAGTTTACTCTATCACTGAGCTCCCTAATGATGGGCTCAGTCAGAGATCATCCTTGATGGTTCAGTTAACTGATCACTTAGTGTTGGAGGACAAATCATTACCTAATCTGCTGCAGGGCACGAAAATAGGGATTGAGAGGGGTCACAGAGAGTGACCAGAAGTTTGTATAGAAGGTTGTGTAAGAAGGGCTGTGCATCTTGTAGATCCACAGCCCGGGGAAGTGCTCGATTCTCTGCCAGGATGATGGGCACTTGTGTCAGAGAAAAAACAAGTGTTTCTACAGACAAAGCCCCTGAGATGCCTGATGCTTCCACCCACACTAGACTGGTAAGGAAGGATACTTCAGTACAGATGGTAGGTTGCAGTGAATCTTTGGTCCCTTTTCCTGGAGAAAATATCAGTACTTGTGTGGTGGTTTTACGTTCGCCGATTCAGAGATAGGATTTTGGGAGAAAACAAAGGCGAAACAGGCTCAACGTAAAAGTAAAAAGATAGTTTATTAACACACAATAAGAAAAAAAGAGAAAATGAAACTTTCAAAACCTCTCTCCTCTCCCACAAGTACTCACTTTCTTACAAACCACATAGAGACAAAACTTATGACATTCAGTCAGTTTCACCATTTAAATATATTCTTTCATCAATTATTCAGGAGAGGAATCTCTTGTTCTACTATGGAATTTTTGTCTGAATCACTGACAAACTTAGAGAAGTTCTTTTGTGAGTCGGAACTCTCACAGAAACAGCCGCCCGGGG
>VXBB01009671.1:184944-230477 GCA_013399915.1 Illadopsis cleaveri
CTGCAGGCTGCAGGCTCCCCTCCCCCTGCTGGGGAAAGGGCCCAGGCCCGCGGCCAGGCCTTGGGCCAGCTCCCCCCCGTAGGAGGAGCAGCAGAATGTTTCCAGCTGCTAAAAAACCGATCTGGGCCGGGCTGGGGGCCCATCATCCCCTCCCCCGGCCGGCCGGCCCAGCCCCACCTCCAAAGGAGAGAGAGCCAGGACTGCCTTACCTCCTGTGAAGCCGGAAGGAAGAGAGCGACCCCAGCTTTCCTTCCAACTTTTAAGGCTGTGTGTTTCCCAGAGGTGGATCCCTACATGCAATTGGCTATTTTGGTTGTCAGTTTAAAGAAATACACCTATTGCACTTCACCATCTGTGCTAAACCAGCACAACTTGGAAAAGATGTGCACAGGTTGATGATAGGTTTCAGGATCTGTTTAAATGCTGCACAGCATTAGAGCAGCAGAGGAAAAGGATCAGTGGTTACAGAACTTTACTCCTGTGGCAGACACCACAGAGAATGAGGCACTTTGGATCCTGTTGAGCCAAAAAATCAGGACTGTTCTTCAGTCTTTACCCTCCAGCACCACAACCAAAGCCAGACCTGAAGTTTTACCAGCTACAGACACCCACAAACAGGGACTGCAAGGACAAACTGTACCAGCAGCTCTCAGTGGATATAGCAGGAAGAAACAAGGAGCGCTGGAAGTGAGTGGCTCTGTTAAGGGACACTGAAGTGCCCATGTGCCACTCTGATGGGGTTGAGAGAGGTGCTGTCCTTGGGGAGCTGAGGCTGCCGTGATATTGAGGGGGTGTCACACATTGCCATGATCACAGACTGCTCTCCACTGCTGCTCTTTGCTGTGGGCAGGAATGACACTGCAAGCCAGAACCCAGAAAGGCAGAATCAAGGAAGAATACAAAGCTCTGGGAGTTCAAGTGAAAAATGTTGGTGCCCAAGTTATTTTCTCTTCCATCTTACCAGTCAGAGGAAATGGTGCAGCCAGAAACCGATCTATAATGCAAATCAACTTCTGGTTTTATGGCTTATGCCATCATGAGAGTTTTGTATTCTATATTTCTATGAAAATGACTGAGATCAGAATACTCCCTTTTTCTTGCATAATACAGTTCTAAAGGCTCAAGGATGAGTGTTAGAATAGATCTGATTTTGTCATAAGCCGCTGTTTTAGCTCTTGTCATTTCTGGCCAAGATATATTTAGAATATCTTTAGTCCTCAAACTAAACAATTTATTTGCTCACTTGAGTGTATCCTTCATGTTTTGGATTAATGATTCTGAGTTCAAAATATGATGGCCCATTTATGAAATTTAGCTGTCATGACTACAGTCCATGTTTGTCCTCAAAATCATAACAGGTGTATCCTGTATATATCAGTGCATTTGTCCTTCTCAATGGCATGTGGGGAAAAGTAAATTGAAAAGTCCTTTCTATGTATGTAGAACCTTTCTAAGTTTCTGTTGTATTTTACTGATATAGAGGAACATAAGAAAGCAAAGTAAGATGAAACTTCCTACTCATGTTTGGTTATTTAATGTATTATCACCCATTCTCTTTTTAATATGCTAATTCAGAATATACTGAGGAAGTTAAATGGGAAAAAAAAAACAAACCACAAAAACTTCAAATTGGAGAAGGAGCATGCATTACTAAAATTGATATCAATTTTTTGATTTATTTTGATACTTAATTTTCAGTTTCCTTCTGAGATTGTTCCTTTTGTTGACCAGGTAACACCTGGAAAAAAGTTGTATGGCATTTTCTTTTTGCTAAAAGAAGAAAATTTACAGTTACAGTATCTGATTTAAAAGACTAAAATAATTATTAATAAATTTTAGGTCCTCTTGAAAACATCAGGTAGAAGAAAAAAATGTTTTGTACAGCTATAAAGAGAACTCAATAAATTTGCAGAGATTTTCCTTGTACTGTAATTGACTCTGTGTTTGAGTGTACAAGTGCACCACTGCAAGAGAGATACTCATTCTATTATTTCATTAAAGGATCAGGCAGAGGGAGAGGATTTCAGACATAGCAAGAGTTTCAGCATTTCAAATTTTAGATATTTTGTTTCAGATATCTTATGCCCAGTTTAACCATGATTCCAAATTTCCCATGATCCCTAATACTTTAAATCTTCTCTTAGCTATTTCTTGACGTTTTCCTGTAAGCAAAGTTATGTGAACTGAAATGCTGGAAAAATCTCCCAAGTACCTCTTCTGGGGCAAGACATACCAAAAAATGATTTTACATATTAATCTCTGGGTCAGGTCTCTTTTCACCCTTGCAAAATGCCCTTTGGTATTTTCCAAGATTTAGATTGTCCTCAGACCACAGCCTGTGGTCAGAATTTAGTGAGATAGAATCTCACAGTCACTTATTCTCGAAGATGCTAAAGAAAATGAATATCAAGGTGAGGGTTAACTATGCTATTTAAAAAAAAGAAAATGTTACAAAGGATGCAGGGCAGTTGAATCACATATACATCTTTCCCTTTATTAGAAACAGTCTGTATATTCCTGAAGCACCCAAATACAAATTTCTTAGCAACAATGCAGTGCTATACAATGCAGTGCCATGTGCCATGAAAAGAAAGTACAAAATAAATTGCAAATATAAGAACATGCTGCAGTTTTAAAGGGTTTCTTGCATAGCATTTATGGGCTTACAAGGCTCTCTTCATTCTACTACACAGAACACAAAAGTGGAGCTCAATTGAATTATCTATTAAGTTATTTAAATTTGTACAAGAATGAAGAGTTCCCAAGTTAGCCTTTCATACCTTCTCTCCAAATCTGTTAGAGTGTATGTGTATGGCACCTTGGGATCAGCCTCAGGAGAGTTTTTGAAACCCCTGGTGTGACAGTGCCCAGAAAGCTTCACAGTGCACTGTGGTGAAAGGAGCACCACAGCTCTGTGCAACAGCGCTGAGGGAGACGGTGAAAACTCTGTCCTCCTGCTTCCCTTTGGGAAGAGGTCTCTGCAAATTCATTATCTGACTAGAAATGTTTCCTTGTCTGTTTCATGTCAAGGAAGTGATGCTGTTGAATAAAGGGTAAGATAAGAGTCCTGAGCATGTTGTTCTTAGGAGAAATAGCTCAAATCTTTTGTCCCTCTATCCCACAGGGTTTAACTAGAAGGTTTTTATATGGCTTCATAAATACAATTGAATTTTTTTCTGTATGAAAAATATCCAAACTGAGCAAAAAACAAGGGGATAAAAATATCTTTTTTAAAACTATACAGCAAAGCTTAATCCTGAAACATTTATTTGCGTATTCATGCATATACACACACACACATATATATATACACTTGTACACACATGAAAAAGGCTCAAAATAGCCCTAGATTTATTAATTAATTTTGGGAGATTGAGTCCTCTGATCACTTGACTATTTGGTGTGCAACTCTACAAAAAGAAAGCTTTTTAATATATTAAGGAATTAAAGCAAGAGCTACAGGAGTCTTACAGGGAAGCACAGACACCTCCATGGTTCGGAGCTTCAACTAAGTTGTAGAGATGCACACTCCAGTTTGGAAAAATATTTCTGCAACTTGGTTTGTAACTTGGCAAAGGCAAACTTGCATTTTTTCTCTATTTCTCTCCAAGCAGAGGTTTCAGCTGAGATCAAAGAGCTGCCAGATTAACATCAAGTTTCAGAACTGTCTGAAAGTTTATTATCCAGGTTTGCAATTTTCCACCAAAGCTTGCAACACATAGGAATTTGTAGATGCTTATCCAACTCCATAAAATCAATCAGCTTATATAACTGTTATGAATGTTTTGGATGTCTTAAAAGTGGCAGACCAATCTTTCGCATAACCATATCTTGCGTAAAATTAATTATATAATTTGGTTTGTGGCAATTTTTTAATTACAAATTAATTAGCTCCATCTGGTCTGTAATTTTCCACTTAGCAGGTAATAACTTTTAAAGCATCTGTTGTGTCTGAAACAGATAAGACAGTATTGAGTCTAGCAGTTCTTATCTGTCAAAGTTATCTGGTTAGACAGTGGTGATCTTGATTTTTTGAGAGGTTTTTTTATATGAGGTCTTCACTGTATTGAATTCTAAATGTCTTCATTTGCTGTAAGTGCTTCTGGCTCATTACTTGCTGCTCTACTTGCTGTTGATTAATGCAAGATATTTTCAAAGCTGGAAATGTGTGATTATTACATCTTTAATCTAAACTAGACTGACTGATAAACCTGTTTGTATATATATATACTTTTTTTTTTNAGGGTCTGAGCTCCTGCCTGCCTTCTTTTTTCTTTTTTTTTTTTTTTTTTTTTTTTTTTTCCCCCTGTTGATGGAGAATCACTACTACTGTACCTGATGTTGAGACATAGTGGAGGAAGGAGAAAAACCCTTGTATTTCCTAAACATAAATTTCTAAACATTCACAAACAGGAAAGTTAAATTTTACAGCATGGTCTCATTAAAGACTTTTAGAGCTCCTGAAGAAAAGACAAAGTTTTGTGAAAATGGAAAGAAAGCAGATTTCTCTTTTGACTTCAGCAACATAAATATCTTCAAAACTCTGAGACAAATTCAGATCTTCAGTAATCAAGTTTGTCAATTCTTTCCAAAATCACATCTTGATTTTCTGTGGTTTAGATATGTCTTGCTTTTACATCTCTTTTTTAAATGTATTGAAAAACACATCCTAGTAAAATGGTCAATGTTGTTATATGACTGCCATGGTGTAGGAATGGTACTCCTCAATTTAGTGCTCCCACTGAGATGCTCCAAACCGCACTCTCACCCCCTCCATCCCCCTGCAAGTGGCCTAAGAGGAGAAGTGGAGGCGCAAAAGGTAAAGATCATGAGTTGAGATTAAAAAACAATTTACTGGAAACAGCAGTGAGATAAGAAAATGAACAGCAGCAGGTAATGACAGGCTACAAGAGAGAGGTGGGCGAATCATATGGAACCACCTTGGCAATAGACAATCCCTGACTGCTCCCTCCTTCATGCTATGCTGAAGACACCCCTTCCCTTCAGAGGAGACCCCTGCCTTTAGCAGTGACATCAGGTGGTGCAGAATAACCCCTGTGTCCTGTCCATGCCCACTCCTGGCTACCGCAAAAAATGAACTATGCCCTGGTCAGAACTACGACGATGACAATGAATCCTTTGACTGGAAATTCTGCAAAATGTTATGCCTCCATATTTGTGGTAGGCAAATCTGGGTGCAGAATAATTTTATAATTTTAGATGTAGATTTTTTGAACAGATGTTTAGAAGTTCTTCCTGAAGCATACTAAAACTTGAACTTATGGAGGCATATTTTCTGTAAGTCTGGTGAATATCCCTATTTTCTGATGCTGTCACTTGTATCTCTTACCACTTATTTGATAATTTCAAATATACCACAAATTACTTCATTCTAATAACTGTTCCTTTTCACAAAGATGAATTTTTTCCTTGAGGTTTGTGACACTAGAGTCAATCAGTTTGCCTGATTGCTTCTCTCTTGCAAAGAAAATAACTTTCCCAAACTGACATTTGCACCAAGATGAAATGTTCTTTCTGGGTTTTTTTGAGTATCAGTGGATGGCATTATCCTGGCCTTAATGAAATGTATCATAAAACTCCAGTGCTTTGATTTACAACAAAAGAGGTATTAATTTATGTCTGTGCTCACTGTGTGGTATTAAGAACCTTGGGAATCCACACTGACAATTTAGGTGTCAGATAACCAAGTTTTCTATTTACACATTTACAAGACTTAGTTAGAGATGTACACTGGTGCACTGCAGTAGAAGGTGTCACCAGGGAAACTGAAAATTTTTTTTCTCTGAAAAATTCCTTTACAGGTGTCTTGATTTCCACCTTTACCATAGTGTTCTTCTCTGGTGACTTATCAGAAGTTTAGTCAGAAGCAAAACTGTATTTAATCTCACATATTTGAACTGGATGCACAATACAGAGCCTGTTTTTGTCACAAGGAACTTCTTAGTAGCCACTGACCCTTGTGGTCACTCTTATCATTCATTTTTCACCTCACAAACCTAAACAAAAGTGTGCTGGATCCAAATACTCAGACTAGGGAGACCTTTGTCTTAATTGGCATTACTTAGTTTCTCTAACATCATTCATCAGCGTGATTTAGGATTAAAATCACATTAGATTCCTTTCACATCTCATGAAATAGTTTCTACCTCCACAGGACTTGGAACTTTGGAGAAGCTCATGCTTTAGCTTCTCACACTGTTTGCTTTGACCTTATTAATACTCCTGAAGCAGTTACAGTTCAGCACAGCCAGAATGTAGCCCATGTCAGATCTTCCATTTAGCAGCATTTTAAAGCTGTTCTGGACATTTTTCTCTAATATGCGTCACTGCTCTTTCTATCAGAAACTTTTAGCTCCAGTAAAATTCCTAGAGCTAGTTTGTAGTGAGCCGGATGGTGTCTGTATCCAACACTGCCACCTTAAGCATGGATAAAGCTCTGCTTAGGTATTTGTGATTTTTTCTTAGAGCAGTCTGAGTCTTGCAAAGATGATGCAAAATTTTATCACTAGTGAGAGCTGTCGAAATTCTATGTTCCCCTTTGGTGGAAACCCTGGACCACAAAAACCAACAGTGTTTCCTGTCTTGTATATTTTTAATGAACTGTTGGTTAAAATATGTCACACTCGTGAGAAATCATGCTTTATGGAAAAGAAAAGACCACATAAGTGCCACAGAACAAATTATTTCCATTAAGTGACCATTTCTTCAGCCAACACCATGCACAGCTGAGCAACTGATTTTCAGAAAAAAGTACGTGTGAATTCAGAATCCAAACAGAATCACAACATGAGTGATGCATGCAAAATTGTAAGGGTGGGGTTTTCCACACTGGAAAAAAACCCAACCAACCACCCCACCAACAAAGCAATGAAAAAATCAAAAAACTAATGAACAAATAAACAAAACAAACCGAAAACCTAAACAAAAATAAACAAACAAAAATCCAAACCAAAAAAATAAAAAAAACCCAAACCAAAACAAGAAAATCTCAACCCAACAAAAACACACACCTCACTTGAATCTGGCCAGGAAACATTAAATTAGGGGGTTGAATGCAAATATTTTAAGTAGGAACTTTCTTGTCCAGGTAATTGCTCTGAATATACAGCATTCTCAGAGCTCAAAACTCAGACTACATAACTTGCCAAATAGCTGTAGGAGACCCTTAGTTTTGGTGAAAGTAATACATAGAGCAATATTCACTCAGGTAATTCAAAAATGCTCTCCAAACCACTTCTATTTCTATGCTGCCTGGGCAGGTAAAACCATTAAAGACCATTTCCTAACCATAAGAATTATCTAGCTGAAATATGATGGAAGTGCCCACAGAGCACATTTAAGCAATGCACTTAGACAAAATGTTTCTAGACTTGCTAAAAGCTGAAAAAGAACTTAAAATATTGTAGAAGGACTTTTTTTCAATTCAACTACTTGTAACCAGAAAAGGAAGAAAAACTTCTATTTGTGAAGCATTTGCAGATAACAATAGGAAATGAGAAAAACAACATTTTTGCCAAGGCAAGAAAAAGTTTAGTTCCTTTAGAAATATTCATAAATCAGCCTTTGTCAGGGGAAAACCAATAATCATAATTTCTATGGTAATGTAAATGTGGGAAGTACCTGAAATGAAAGAAAATTTGTATCTTGCCTCTCAAGAGATAACTGACTGAAGTGTGTGGGTAAAAAAAAAACCAAAACAAAACACTGTGTTTTTTTTCTGGGGAATACTGTTTATAAAGACAATGTGTCAGATATGCAGTTATTCTGTTGGGTTTTTTAATTTTTAAAAATGACTCTGTTTTTCATGTTTTCCTGGATAAATCACATTATCTGATGTTTGTAAAGCTCTTCCTCCTCCAATTGGCTGCTTTATTGACTTCTATTATTTTTGTTCTTTGATGTGTGAAAACAGGCTTCAGCCTGTCCCTGGAAGCACAACCAGTTCCATGGGATTCAGTAGGATTTGCCCTTTAGGACAAAGAACCATCCTTCTAGCTGCACTTTCAAACATGTGTTTTGGTTACTGTTATGTTAACTGAAAGTATATAGTTTGCTCTAAAAAAATAGAGCATATAAGAGTGAATAAAGCAAGGTTCCTTGAACAGCAACATTATCTATTTTCTGTAGAAGCAAGAGGCCTGGCTTTTTACCAGACTGAATTAGGACAATAGGGGTGCAGATCTCAGTTTCCACTGATGAACTCCACTACCAAGGAAGTTACCAGTAAACCCGACTGATGGATCTTCTTTTCATTCAATTTAAATCATTTTAATCTCCCCTTCTATTCCCAGTTAATATTTTTACTGCCTTTACCAAAATTCTTTTCCTTTGGACCCTGCAAAGGCTCTGGTTTCTCCTTTGGAGACTTTTCTTTGTTAATAGAGAGATAGCCTTAGCCACTCTAGGATTTTAGCTCCTTTTGAAGTACACTATCTTCAGCTCCCTTAATACCTCTGGCTGAATGACTGAGCAGTTTGTCATGTCTCGTCTAATGATTGCTCACACTGAACACACAGTAACACTGCACTGAGCTCTTAAACAAAAATTCAACTAGCAGTCATATCCTGAATTTCAAGCTGTGATATTCAGCAGACCTTGAGGCTAATGTATTCATAACTGATTATTTTCTGGTGTATACTGGATGTCCAAAGTGTCCTGAGGAGTGCTGGGGGCTGTCAGATTGGAAGATGAGGTAGCTGAGTGACATGTTCAGGGTGCAGTTCAGCATGCACTCCTGAGATGAAGGCAAATTACTCCAGTTATTACACAAAGAATGCTGTTACCATTGTGAACAAATATCTCTTCAAATTACAGGTATATGGCTAGAAACCTGAACTTTTACAATCAATCCATTAGATCTGGATCTCTTTAAAGAACAATTATATCTTAGATAGAACTGAGTGCCATGGCTGATGAAGCAGTTCACAAAATGGTACAAGCCCTAGGGTAGGTAGTAAGACTGCACTCCATAAATACCAAAAATGTTTATCATGTAAGTTTTGGAGTTCAATAAAGCAACTGCAGTTATCGTAGCACTGCTTAAACACCAAATCTTTACAGAATCTGAGGGCATCTTAGCAGAAGCACGCTGTACTATGCAAATCTATTTAAAGCCCATGGCAAAATCCCGAGTTCCATCTTTGCGTGTAAAAAAACTTTATAATCTAAGGTCTGTCTCAAAACAGTTCATCTTTCTGAAGACAAAGGCACCTTGAAACAGTCTGAGATGCTTATCCTTCCAAAGCATTTCTCTGGGCACTGAAATGCTTTGCTTCAGGAAAACTGGCAGAGGTGACAAAGCTGTCTCTTATGCCAGTTACCTCTCAGATTAGATGAGATAGTGAGCAGAATGCTTCTGTATTTTGATTTTCTGCATGAAAAGGTCTTTTTTCCTCTGGAATTTAGTAGAACACAAATTTGTCTGCCTGGCCCTCAAGGTGTTTGGCACTAGGATTAGCTCACAACAGTCACCATTCCACCTCCTGTCCGCTCAGAGCAAAGGATCAAGGAGTATTAGCTTCAGAAGTCAATCCAGATGGGATAGGCAGGGAGCATGAGTTGTAGGATTAAGTCGTAGACATATGAAGCAGCCTTTTTGAACATCATGGAAAAGCAGCTGTGGTAGCCCAAAGAGACAGAGTAGAAAAACAGGAAAAGATGTCATGAGTGAAGGCAAAACAAAACCCACTCATAATCAGGGCAGGGGTGGAGGGGCGGGGTTGTGTGTATGAAGGAAAAAGAGGACTTTGATACAAGGGGGAAGGAGTTAAGGGAAGAATACAAAGAGATTAAAAAAATTAACTTAGAAACTTGATTAGAAACTTGAAACTAGAAAGGTTGTCTCTAGTACTTATGTCAAGGAAACAAGCAGGTGAGAAGTTTAAAGATAAGTTTAAAGCCGAGATAAAAGATGATTTGAATATGGCAAGACAGGGGAACTTCATCATCACGAGAAAATTTATCTATATACATTCTTTCTGAGGCTATCCACATAAGAAGCACCATAAATTTGCTTCATTTCTGAGGAAAATGATCTTTGCTGTCAACAAAGGCACTTTTACACTTCCCCTTCCTTAACAAATGTGGAGAAAATTTATTGACTCTCCAGTACGCAACAGAACATGTCATTGAAAAGCACCATTGTTTCCATGGTGAAAGCTTCTTCCATTTAGTTAGTATACTGGGGAGCACATTTCAAGAACTAAAGAAAACTGTAGGTTTCTTTGAAGTCTTGCTTCCATTCCTCCAGCATTAAGACTGTGTGCAAGTCAGTTGCAAATAAAAGCTGCTCTGAAAATCCCCAGAACCCAAAGGTGACTTAAAGAAACCGACATTCAGCAAAAACAAAACAACTCAGTCATCCCCTTTGATCACTCCAGCCAGCTGCCCTAGGCAAGTCTGGAGCTGTACAAAGCTGCCTGGAGACCTCAGCCAATACACCAGATGTCACCCAGAGACAGAAGAGAGAAGATAGATGGGGGAGGAGAGAAATTTTCAAGCTGAATTTTTGAAGCTGACATTCTACAGAGGAACATTGGAGGGTATAAAACTCATCATCTTTGCCTATAGGAACAGAAAGTGAAGGAAGGAGAAAGGGATAAAGCATTCACAGAGACAGCTGAGAGCCCCAAGAGAAAGACAGTTTCTGCAAATAGCCCCTTAATATTTGGTTTATGTCTAGGTCAGGAGAGTAACCATAAAATGTCACCTTGTCACCATCTGCAGTCATCACAGAAGTTGCAAGGGAGTATTTGGACCCATTCACAATTGCAAGATTTACTATTCTTTTACTCACATTTTATTTTCTCTTTCTTGCATTCATTTAATTTCAGTGTCACTGCATTTATTCTCTACCATCCACTTCCCTCAATAATTAATTCCTCATATTCACTGCCTTGTAGCTACAGCCACAGTGGTTTCAGCTGGGAAGCAAAATCAGGTAATTATGAAAACCACAATATTGCTAATGAAAAATAAAAGAACAAGTGCTTCTAATATGAATGCCTGTGAGACAGACTCAGAAGAATTGTCACTTTCCTGCTCTTTTCCTATATCTCCTTCCTCAGAAAAAGCTTTCCTAACATGTGTCGTGATCTAAAAGCAAAAGCAAACTCAAATATCATGGCTGAAAATGACATTTCAAAGAAGTAACACTTACACTGGAACAATTTCTACCATCTCTAATGTGTTTGATTCAAAGTTTAGGGTAATCTATATCTAGAAACTGATGTCTAAGATTGTTAAGTGTATTTACAGATGACAGCTGCATAGCAAACACTATAACTTTCTATGCTTTGTAGCTGAGATGATCTGAAACAAATGGTGTTTCCCCTTTCTACCAAGACCAAACAGAAGGTCCAGAAATTTTTTTGGTAGGTGGGTTAGAAAGTGACTAAAAGGGCAAATCAGGGCAAGGAGCCTTTACAGTGAGAACAATTTTCATGCAGGGAGTTCTATAATTCTACACTACAAAAACCTCCTGCCAATTTAGATGCTGTCATCATACTATCAAACTGGTCCTTGGCAGCTCTAGAACTGGAGGGAAGCAAGACTATCTGTTTCTTTCCCTGGTCTTTACCATAGAATAGACCCTTGATTCTTCCTGTATTCAGTCTTGAAACTGCAGCAAACCTGGCCTCTTAAAGCTATTTGTTAGTTTTACAGTGAAGAAATTGAGAGTTGTGAAATACCTCTACTGCTTTAAAAATTCTTCAATACAAAAAAAGGATACTAAGTAGAATTCAGCTTTTGATAAGTCACACTCAGATACGTAGAAATATATTAGATCTTCACCAGTCCTAAATGGCATCTCTGTTATCTGATTAGCAAAAATCTCATTCCCACCAGCTTGGATTGGCCTAGCCAAAACTTCTGTTTTCTAATTTTAATATATTTCATGGGAGATTTATTTGTCCATCTGCATGAAGTCTTTAGCAGTGAAGAAGTTCCAGAAAACTTTTGTTAAAGGTATAAACTCGTGTCCCACTTCATTGCTGTGCATTATGGATTATTTGATCATGCTTTCCCTTGCTCATTATTTTAACTGGATAGCAGCCACAGCAGCAGCCCCAGCAATGTGATTTCAGGAGCAGACTCTTGCTGGTATATTATGTCACCTCAGTCAGTGGGCTATTAGGCTGGCTTGCTGAGAAGTGCTGGTACTGCCTACGAGTATGTATTACTTTCTAATTTCCCCACATGGGACTCCAACAATGAGCAGGAACTCAGATTTCCCTCTCTGATCCCCAAAGGCACTGTGTGGATGATGCAGTGTTTAAAAGGACCCTGATGGTGCTAATTGCTAATCCCACTAGATTTTCTTATTGAACTTGCTACAAAGGATTTTATACTTATGCTTCATAATTAAAGACAGCACAGGAGAAATAATCTTTTGTTTCCAGCCCCTGTCTGACTCTGTTCCATCCCCTAAACTGTCATTTCGGTTTAATGGCTTTAGATGTGTGTTTCCATGCTAGCCTAAATCATTGTTGCTTGGGTTATATTTTTTAAAAAGTGATGTGACCTATAAAACAGGTCCAATTTCTTCTTACAAAGGATTACAACAATGGCCTGATGTGACTGGCAATTCATATTGCCAGCCTTACTGCTAAGTGGCTTGAGCAAAAATGAGTCTGTTCCTGGAATTTCTGTTCCTGTTCACTGGAGTCTGCAAGAGGGGATTTATAGAGGGCAGATAATAAAAGGAGGGGCAGAAAATCTGAAAGGGAGAGTAAACTCCTCTGTTCTTCAATGCTATAGGTTTTCTTAAAAAAATTCAATTTTATTTTTGTTGGTGGCCACTTTGTCTCCTCCACATCTCTGCCTCTATATTCTTTCTACTGCGCTCACTTTTTTGCTTTTCTCTGTCTTCTTACTTAGTGGTGCCTCCTCAGCCAGTTGAAACTCTTGAGTCTTAAACATATGCAAGCTTCAACAGAGCCTTTAATTTCTGATATGGAAAGCAGAGCTTGCTGCAGACAATGTATGCTCAATCAGGCCACCTTATTTGAATACTGCTTTCAGGTCACAGACACAGCCTTTCAACAGTCCTGTCTTATCTGAGTTCCCAAAGTTATCAGCTCCTACCCACAGCAAAGGCATATAAGTCCTGAAAGTGCTGATGACTGGGTGGAAAAAGAGAGAAAGTTAGAAATGTAATCGTAAGAGTTCTGTCCTGGAGTCATTGAATCTTGTTAAAATAGGCTTTCTGGGATTCGCTGTGTCAATTTGAATTGAGAAGTGCTCTCTTTCACTTCTTTATTATGCCATCCATCTTACAGGCAGTGATGTGTAGTCACATCTTGTAATAGATACTTCCAGCAGGATTTCGCTGTTGCGAACATGGCCTTGCTTTTCCCCCGAAGAACCACAGTAGCTGTACCAGCCTGTGTCATTTGTAGTATAATTTAACAGAATGATCCTCTTGGAGGAAAATTCATTTTCATACAGAGAAAAGCTGTCCTAGGCATGACCACAGAACAGACAACAAGTAACTGACAGTTGTGGTGAGAGCACCGTGACTGGCCAAATTCAGCTGTCTTGCATGAGCCACATTTGTGTTTGCTCTTTACTTTTAACTACACTTATATCAAGAGGGAGTATGTGGACAGTAGAAGCCATTTGGCTGTAGCTGCTCGTAAGGAGGTTCACTGCAGTCTCTTGACTTTGGAGGAATGGTGATGGAATATGCTTGGAGCTGAAATCTTCATTAGAGGCAATCACATGTAGAACAAATGTGTCTTTATGCCATAGCTTCTGTGAAGCTCTTTTGTGTGAAACAGATGAAATGACAATGCACATAATAGCTTTCAACTATTCTTTAATCTAAATTGTTCCTTACAGACACTTCACATTTCTTAAGTTTTCATTCTCCTAACTACCTTCTATTGTTATTTCCTACCACTGTTAAAAAACAGGTGTTCTTAGCAAATTTAAGAGTAGCACAGCAGTATGTCTTCTTTTTATCCCACTCTTTCTTAGTTATCACTCCCTTCGTGGTGGTTTTCCAGTGCCAGGTGGCAAATCAGCTGAGCATTTCGGAGGAGTGAGGTATATGTGAAAGACTCTTCCAATGATACACTCCCTCAAGCCAGCTCCAATTCATCACAATTGATGTACGAGCTCATACAGGAAAATGAACAGTCAGTTTAAACTTTTTTATTGAATCTGCAGTTTTCTTTCTAAAAAGTAATTTTAAACTAAGAGAAATTAAGAACTCCTCTGTATCTTACAGTGACTCCTTTCAGCTGCCAGGACTATGTCCCAGACCATCTAAGAAATATTTGTTTTCTTCCTCTAAGAAATGTGATACTAAATTAATCTTTCACATTTATACACAATCTTCCATCTTGTTAGGAAGCCAAAGAACACTGAAAAAAATATAGGGACATCATTTTGGACTTGTGGGAGCCTGGCACTTCAGAATATTAAACTTACACTTCTTCCTCTTCTCAGAGAAATTTTCCCTGTAGCAGACAATGAAAAGAGATCTGAAGAGAGTGAGTGGGTGTAACATACGACTGCATTCATTGATGCAATGCAGCCATTTAATATGGCAGGCAGAAAACAGCTGCTGTTTCATTTCTCACAACCACTCCGAGCAGCTGATTAGAATGGGAAATGACTAAATCTGTATCTGGCCAAATGAAGGTCTATGTAAAAAGCATAAAATTGCCCAATGCTTTGCCATGATATGCATACAAAGATAGCTAGTCTATTGCTTAATTTAAAAGGCCCATACTTAATTAGTCATATATCTACTGGTAACTACTAGCATTTGTAATGGTTATCATAATATTAGGTGGCACAGTTTCTTTTGAACTGTTCTATTTTCTGTAAGAGGAATGGCATAAGAAAGGGTTTGAGTATTTTCTTGGGATTTTTTTTTTAACTGGGATTGTCTGTTTGATGATTCAGGGCCATTTTTGATACAGAGCCAAGAGCACCAGTAACTAGACAAATGTGTGAGTCAAAACTCTGAATTGAAATGACAGTTGCAAAAATTAAACTGTTACCATCATTTATATAATTTACCACTTAGCTTCTTATCTAGTTTCTTTGCTAATGATGTTATTATCTGAAAAAAACCTGCCTCAAACCCCAAAACCTAATGTCTATGTAGAAAATTTTAACTCCTTAGAGTCTTAAATTTACCAAGATTTCAGATCCTATCTACCTGGCTTTTTGCAAGGTTTGTTTCTTTTATTAATCATGTGTTCACACTCACACACTGTATAAATTGTTGTATGTATAATGCCTTCTTTTGAAGATATTGTTTACACTAAGAAACTCATAAATTTATAAGATGTTTTTGTGCTATAGCTTGTAATTAAGATTTAGAATGATAATGTGCACTAAAAATAGGAAGAAAGCACAAAATACTAAATTACCCTAAAATTTTGATCATGGATGATTTCTTTTCAATATTAATAGTTGGGTGCAGTTAGAATTAAGAGAATGAAAATTTTCATACATATCAACTGTGAGATTTGTTGTCAGGTCAGAGACATTAAAGGATTGTTTTTACCTCCTTCTTCTGCTCTAGAGTAAGCTTCCAGCTCAGGAAATGGGGCTGGGAGCTGTGTTTCAATGGAGGGCTCATACAGCTACACTGTGTGTTGCTTCCTAAATATTCTGAAATAAATGTTCTACTGGTCTTCCTCTGAACTGTCAAGCCCAGTTTGACAATCTATGCTCTTCTGAAGGATTTGGCATCAGGAAGAGCAGAGAATGAAATAGCAAGAACCATTAAGTTGTTTGAGAATACCTTTGTTATTACCATGGTGGATGTGAGAGCAAAACAGAAGAAACTGATTTTCTATAGAGGACTCTATAAGATACACAGTTATGGATATACAGTTTACAGCACTGTTTGTTAATAAAAGACATCCTGAAATTACGTATGGAAATCACTACTAAATATTTCTATATTCTACCAATATAGTGTTTTTCTCCAAAGTGTTTCCTCATTGAAATAACCTTATGAAACACATCTGCCTGTCACAAAAATATATTTGTGAATTTTTTTTCTGCCCTAGTGTGCTATTAAAGCCCCAAGGGATGAAGCTTCTGCTTCTTCCCCTCACAGTCAAGAATGTTTACCTTTTAGGAAAATTCTGCAATTATTCAGCTTAGATTTTTCTTTTCTCTATCGAATAGCTGCACTTAGACACCCAGACATTTATAACTCATTTTCTTTGTTGTTCTTTGTAAGACTGAACTACTTGCAGCTGGCTCCCTCTCAAAGGAACCTGGAGGCAGCTGGTGTATATGTGGAAGAGACGATATGTGCAACAGGGCCCTGGATTAAGTGAGGAGAAACATATTGACAGCATGAACACATTTTCTGCTTAACACTGGGCTCATCACTGTACCATCTGAGCTAAACATTCATTCTATAGCAAACTAAAGGCCAACAGCCCATTGCCTATACCCAGCTTCTAGCTTCATTCATTCTGTTTATAAACTGTAGCCTTCTGGTTCACAAGCAGACAATGTGTTAAATAAGCCTGATCTGGTTTCTATTTTTCTACAACTCAGAAAAACTTTTAATTAAAACAAAGAATCAAACTACTTACTTCACTTTGGATTATATTTTCGAGTAAATACAATAGTCATACAGAAGCATCTTTAAAGGAAATGATTTACTATCACTATTGCCATCTTGTAACTCAACAGTGGTATGTTTGTGTTTCTCAGGATACAGAACTTTCCTACCAACATGGTGTCTGATTGAATTTGTCATGAGAACCTGAAGAAGAACCATTAATGTTCAGTGCAGCAAAAAGGAAACAGTTTGTGGTTACAAAACAAAAACTTTTTTCTAATCAACTCAAAACCCGAACACCTCCAGAGTGCCCCAAGCAGTTCCTGGGAGAAATGAATGTCATCTGAAAAGGCAGGATATATGGTCACTTAGCTAGACTGAACTCTGAGACACTTCAGCTGAGCAGCCTGAGAATACCTTGCTATCTTTTTTCACTACCTTGAGGCTTCTTTCAATAAACAATTGATTTCAGTTTTTAAGTCTGTCAGCACATAGTTCTTTTAGTTAGCAATGAAATGCACATAGTGGTCTTTAAACTATTCTTATAAGGAGTTGGAGATTTCACAGGCCTATGTGTCTCCCTATTAAAGGGAAACAGAATCCTGAAGTTATAGATTATATTTTTACAGTGTCAGATGGAATCTTTATTATTACTAGAAAAAGTAATTATTATGAACCAGCTGGAAATCACTTATCTCCACAGTTTACTGCTGGTAAAACAGCAAACAAGCTGTTAAATTTTGTCTTGTAACTGTACAACGTAAATACAGGGCATGTTTATATACTAGATAATTTTATTTTCCTTGATGTAAGTATTCTTTTTGTTTTTCTAATCTGTTGTTCCTCATGACACAAAATAATTCCTCAGAAAAAGGTTCCAATTTTTATGTGTATTTGGAGAAACAATGGTTACAGTTAAATTAGGTTGATAGCAATGGCTGCAGGTAATACTTCTGAAGTGAGAAATTCAGAGAGGGCAATCCTAAAGCCAAGTAAAGCTCTGCTGAAACCCTTTATGCTAAACAAGGCCATGCAGTGTCTTACATTATATCTCAACTGCAATTAAACCTTGTGCATTTTTGTAAAGGATCCTCTAACTAAAATAACCATTCCAGGTATTAGAAGACTTTGATTTTCTTTCTTTTACTAATGCTCCGTTAACCTCCAACATCTGTTCTCTCTGTGCACAGTCAGCAGGTCCACTAATATCTCCCTTCTCTTCTGTTCTAGCAGGAGCAGTCATTTTTAATAAAGTTGTTATCCTCTCTCTTTCTGTCTCTCTCCTCTACAACACCATCCTGGTGTATGAGTGCATGCTGTGCCACAGGGCATCAGTAGTGCTGTCTAGGCTTTGTTTCAGCACTTCTTGACACTGAAACTACAGGTCCATTAGAAAGTTTCAGTGTGAACTGATGTCTCCAGCACTGCATGTGTAAAGCTTTGGTGCAGCCTAAGGCCATGGTCATGGATATTTGGCAATTTGTTAGTAAGTGGTAGTAGAAGCCAGAGATTTGGAAGCTCTTAAAAGTACTTTGTCTTATAAGTTGCATATTTTTTTCCTGATGGTTCCTGGACTGCTGACAAAGCCATGCAAAAGTATTGCCTCATCTGATACCTAAGTTGTTTTTCCTTGAAGCTTAAGGAAACAGTTAACAGTTCACAGCACCACAGTGCACTGCAAGAAAAATTGAAGGACATAATGATAATGCAGCCTGTGTGCTGGCAAATCCAAGATCTTTTTGCATTCTGTGTGAGAAACAAGAGGTCTGGCTATGCTATTTTGCATGCTATGTTGTTGCTATTTCTAGATCTGTATACTCTATTGATGGTTTTAATTGCCTGTACTACCGTAATGATGACTGAACTACTAATAAAATAGATTATTTGTATTCATGAAACTAAATAGCATCCACGGAAAACATACTTGTAAAACCTGCATTTTCCTAAGTTCAGAGGTAGATCATTCCCCAGGGATGGTAACATGAACCATTCAGAAGAACTTCATAATTTCTATTAAAATTTAATTTGACGTTCTTGCTGTCCTGCCCTCATGATCTGCAATAAACCACACTTCCTTAACGCCCATGAGAAGTTAGGGCTGTCTTTTAACATCTCATCTAATATCATCATGGGGAACACAGACCTAAAAAGACTTTCCTGCAACTCTCTTCTTTCAAGCATCTTTTTTCCTCACAGTCTTATACAAACATCTTCAGTTATTTTTTTGGATGCTTGTCTATTAGCTATAAACTAGATTTCGGCAACAGTTGACCACAGGTATATCCAATTCCCTGTACTCTCTGGATGATTTAGAGAGAAGATGAGATACCAGTGTAGGATTTTCTGAAGAGGTAATAAAAGAGAAATTAATCTGCCAGATGAAAATTCGTTGTTGTCAGCATTTCTCTGAACTGAAGGATTAAATGTATGCTGAATTTTAAATGGAAAATATGTTTACACAGTGCTGTGATTAACGGCCACAGCAGTGCTCTGTGCTGCGTGCAGTTATGAGCAGCTGGCTATTTTTAAAGGATTTCAATAACCCTAGGCAACCCAGAGTTCAAATCTCACATCTGAACTTTGGTCCTTTGAGATCCATATATCAAACAAATCAATATTCTTGAAAGGTCTTCTCTTTTTATAAGAGATCAAAAAATGCATGTGTGATCTTGCAGGTAAAACACAGTACTCTGAGTCCAGTCAATTGGAATTTATTTCTGTTTCCTCTACAAAATTTCTGGATTACATAAGGAAAATAATTTTTTGTTTTCCAGTTTCCTAATGGTTAGAACAAGAAGATAACAGCTCTGTTTAATAGATGCCTTCTGAGATACTGTATCAACACACAGGCTGTAGGCAGTTGTTTTCCAGGGCGTCAGTGAGTGCCCTTGGATTCAGCCAGGCTCCAGGTGCACATGGAGAAGGCAGCTTTGGCCAGTCTGGCAGCACCCAGTTGTTGGGCAAGGCAGGCAGTTGCTGGGCTGCTGGAGACAGCACTTCAGGGAGGGCTGTTGCCTGGAAACACCCACGTGCCTGGACTGCCGTGCCACATAGCATGCTGATCCTGCTTAGGGCACACCGTGGAACAGCCTTAATTGCTACATGGATAATCCACCTAAAGCTAGCTTCCAACACAAAAACAAGGACCAGTTCCAAATATACCTTGTAGTTTTAATATAACCTTAGAGTTAAATAGGCAGATTCACAAACTGAAGGGACATTGACTGGGAGACTTCTTTAAGCAAAAGACAGGAAAGTGAACAACACCCATATATGTGAAGATTGGCAATGAGTCAGTAAGTGTTTAGCAGCTGATGAACCAGTCCAGATGTAACCTCTGGTACAGTTGAAGGATGATTAGGATTTTTGATGTGTCTTCAGTACTTGATGCAATACTCTCACAAAAATTCAATTGTCTTTGAACTTCTTCCTTCTAAAGCCCTGGAAGTATTTCTCTGGGAAGAAGTTTCTATGACTCAAAACAGTCTTAATGGGGGATGCTCTTTTGCCATATGGAGCATTGACACTGCTCTGACTGATACTGCTGAGATCCTTAACAGATCTGCTCCGGCATAGCCATTGGCCAGCATCAATGTAAATCCAGATCATGCTTTCCACAATATGTCCTGTAGTGGTTTTGTTGACTGCTACAATCTTCATGCATCCTGCCCTGAAGGATTTATTGAGGATTCCCCAGGGTGGGAAAAATTCAGACAGAAAAGTACTGTTTGCTATGGCTTTTCAGGAGGAGCTGTGAAAATAATTGTTTTTTTAATTCAGTAACTAAACTTTAAAAACCTCCACAACTTTTGATCTGAACCAAATGTGGCATGTTTTCTTTATTTTCGCTTAGACATCTCCTTCCCTCTCTGTTGTTAGGAATTCCAGTCTATTTAGAATAAAAATATTTTATCTTTACTGTTGGCAACCAAAATCCAAACACTTCCAATTTCATTACTATCGCGTCTATTAGCATTACTTAGTAATCAGATCAAATGCCACGAGGGAACTCATTTTGACATTGCAAATAGTCTGGGGATGCTGAGTCCAGAAAGTTTACTATTTCCAAAAAAAGAGAAAAAAAAGAAGATAAAACAAATCCCCAAATCACTTAGCTCTTTTTAGAGTAGAATCTGTGAAATGCCTCTGCTGTACAGAGGAGGAAAAAAAAAAAGAAGCTGCAAATAAGTCTCAGGGATGAGCCTATACATCTGTCCTGTGTGCTCTTATCAAAATGCTGATGATATGCTCCAGATATGCATCCCTTTCCTTCACAAGAATGCAAGTTCTGAAGACACAGAATAGATCTGAATGATCAGGGAATACAGGTGATGGGAACACAGGAAATAAATCAACTTTTTAAAGTTTTCTCTGTCTTATCCCAGTAGCATTTTTAAGCCAGAATAGTCAGAAGAAAAATTCACATTGTTTTTAATAAAGTTTCCCCCAGCAACCTGCTTGTTTTCAAGGAACTAAGCTGAGCAATAACAGTAATGAAAATTGGCTTCAGCAGTCTGATATATCATAGCTCCTTTTGTTTGCTCAGAATGAAGAAATGAAAAAGGCACTAACAGGAATGTCCTGCTTTCACTTCCCAATTCCTGGAAGGGTTCTGCTCTCCATCTGTAACAGTAGGTGTTTTCTGCTTGTTACTTACAGAGAGTACCTGACACAAGGCTCTTGGCAGCGGTGCTGGGGGTATGGAGTTGACAAAGGGTCTTTGTAGCTGCTGAGGGACTGGAGTGTGCAGTGCAGATCAGAGGCAACAGTGAGCTACAATCTAGCAAAATGACTGAGAACCAGGGGTCTAATTCTGCCTTTGCACATCTTTTGGCCTTTTCTCCAATACTGCCTGTGGTGTAAAATTTTAATTTGGAAAGCTAGAATCATAAGCCTGGCAAATCCATGTACTAGATTCCTCAAAATCTTTTTCCTTTGAGAAAGAAGAGTTTTCCAGAAAAAGAAAATTACTCTGTTGATCAATAACCTTTATTTTAAAATATGCTTTTAATGCTAAGTTACCGCAAAGCTCCTTAATTACTCTGGTATTTTAAAAAAAATAAACAGAAAACTATTTTCAGTAATCAGTATTTTCCTCATGCCCTGAAAACAGCTGTCATAACCAAGTAAGACACAAATAATAGGTGAAGCAGCAGAATTCAGAACTAAAGGTAGTTTCCTAATTTTCCATAGGAGATTTCTGGTTGGTGTTTTGGGTTTTTTGGTTTTGTTTGTTTGTTTGTTTGTTTGTTTTGGGGGGTTGTTTTGTTTTGTTTGTGTGGTTTTTTAAGTTTCTTAGAAGGGAACAGAGTGGTTGGACTTCAGGAAGTTATAAATATCTTCCAGGAAGAACTGCTTATTCAAATAAATAGCTAATATTCTTCAGAATAAACAGCTGAATTGGTTACTGAATGTTCATTTATTAGGAGAATGTGCATTTATTAGGAGAACAACACAGGAAACATTCATTGCCCAAAACAGAAACAATCTCTGCACACATCATGAAAAAAAAGAAACCTGTCCTGCAAACGTGGTGATCCAACATAACGTAACACAGAAATTAGAGAATGAATGAGTCTGTAATTCAGTTATACATGGATCCAAAGGCAAATCATTTCAGTCTCTTGCCTGCTCCTTCTTTTGTCACTGTATGACTAATTACTTCTGCTTCTAAGAGGATTATCATCTGTAGACATTACTACTAGAAATCATTAAAAAAACCCTAAAACTTTCCAGCAACATTACCATTATCATACTCCAGGTCAAGAAACACAGGGAAACAACATGTACAAGAGGTTTTTAAAAGAAACTTCAAAACCTGAGGGATTAAAAACTTATATAAAGATTAAAAGATTAAAAGATCTGCTCCCATTTTCATCATTCATCCAATTTCAGGGTTTCACTGCCTTTACTGGGGATCTGAACTTTGTCATATAACTTTCTAGGAGCATGCTAATATCATGATTCCTTTGCTGCTTCCAAAATATAGATTTTTTGGTTTTTTTCCAAAAAAACCCCAACTCCTACCAACCAAAAATATATATATATATATATGTAAAGTAGCAGAAATTCCTCCTGGAAAGGGTCAAGTTGGATTTTGATTCAGTATAAATGATAAAATGGTTCATGTTTCACTTTCATTCTGATTTAATACTACCAAACTTAACAGTGGGACTGTTGGACACAAGGATCCTTGTGGGTCCGTTCCAACTCATAATATTCTGTGACTCTACGGATTGGCCAAAACATAAGTTTCTAAAAGTTGCTGTAAAATATTTTTTAAAAATATATAGATATAATATAGATTTTTCCTAACAGTTTTCCAGTTGAAATATCTTTTTATGGCTAATTAGTATTTAGATAAATATACTGTTCATTTCCATTCTCTGATCTTCAACTGGCAAAAGAGTATCTAATTAGAGTAAGGTCAGATTAAACTCGTAGAGGATGCTGCTCTCATCTGTAAACAGTTTAGCCCACAGGTCTTTTCACAGTCCTGTTGGATGTAGGTACAAACATGCCTGTGATGCAAACAGCAGGAGGGAGACACAGGCATTTCAGCTGCACGAAGTGTGAGAAGAATTCTCAAAGTGTTCTCCTGCACTGCTTTTAGAGAGAGAGGAGAAACAGGGAACAGAAAAAAATGTTTAATTATTTCATGTTTAATTAAAACTAATGTGATTTAATTTTGATAGACTCTTCAGGCAAGTTCCTGTTTCCCAAGCACTCTCACCCATTCACAGCAGATCAACTCCTGGCCTTGGTCCACACAAGGCTCCTCTGAAGTCAGTGTCAGGCTCTCTGTTGACTGTGGTGGGTTTTCTCATCTACACCTGTAAGAAGCTGGTTTGTTTGAATCTTTGAAGGTTGCCATTCTTTGCAGGACAAAATATGAATGTCATCATGAGGACAACCTCTCTCATTTCTAAAATGAGAGACTGATATATGCTTCCAGAGATGACTGTTGGGAAGGCATCTAAAAGCAGAAATAAAGTCAGGGAAGATTGTGTTTTCATTACTTTTATTTATTCTTGAGGGACAGAAAGAAATCCTTCAGCCTTTGAAAAGATCAGGGCAGAGTGATGGATCAGGATTGAGGTAATACTTCCTGAATATGAAAAACAATGTCTGAACTGTTCTCTGGGGGATCTATTGTAAATGCTTAAAAATTAAGCACTTTTTTGAAGAATGACCTTAAAAGTTTATCTTTATCTCTCTTTCTTCTCATAATCTGCTGTCTATTTTTCATGCTTAGACTGAATCCCAAGGGCTTACTATACATATTCAGCTCACAGGAAATCTCATTATCTTTCAATGCTAGGCATCCCATCCCATTGTTGTGCCAGCAACACAGGCTACTTCTGTAAGATTCTCTATACTATGGAATTTCCTACTGCTGTATGTGCATGAATCATTCAAACAGGAGAATATAGCAGTTCCTCCTGTGGCTCATTTATTTACACAAGTCAAAGTTTTGTATACCAGCAATACAGGGTATTATGTGCCTGGGAAAAAATCTTGGCAGAAGTGAATTACAAAAGCCATCTAAACCAGGGAAGTTTCTTTTCAGCACTTTGAAATGTGAACTCTCTGTGATATACTCAATTTGTTCCAAGACTGAAATGCTTTCAAATGAAAAAAAACTGCAAATGGAGCTCCAATCACTGTAAGTGGCAGCAAAGAATCATTAAGAATGATAAGTGGTGTATTTTTACAGTATATTTAGAGAATTCTTGAAAAAGCATAATACTTCTCAGCCTCCTTTATCTCCCATATAACTGCCAAGTCTTGCTGATGAGATTGCATGCTTTGCTATTCCTCCCTAGTGCAATACTTTCAATGAAACAGCTTGAAAGTTTTTCTTCTACTCCAAATGTTGCCTGGGTCATGAACAGAGCAGCAGCAGAGCTGTGACTACTGGGCAAACACTAAAAGGCACTTAGCTGTAAACTGGAGTTTCTCATCTGCTCACACTGGTCACATATGTCAGCACTGCATTGCCAGGATTGAGCTAAAGTGAGGTTCCTCGGGATCTTCATGGAATAACTCACCAGATAGGCAACGAGTGAGCTCCCGTGAACCCTGGCATTGTGCACTGAGCTGCAGTGCTGGGCATTAGACCCTACGCACCGTTTGCTAAGGTAGCACACCATCACAGGATGTCCCACAAGACTGAGACCATCACAGTAAACTGAACGCCAGCCACAAAACAGATATTAATAAGATGAAATGAGCTGTAGGACTGCTAGACAGTAACACCTGGAAAGGTGTTCACAGGACAGCACTGTAGTTTACCATTGTAAATCCATGTAAAAAGCAAATACGCGAGCAAGCTATATGCACTTACCAAAAAAAAAAAAAAAAAAAAAAAAAAGAGAGGGAGAGAGAGAGAAAGAAAAAAGGGAGAATCTGTTAAACATAACATCTCTCACAATTTGCTGATCTGTGTAATGTTCTGTAGATGGCAGTGTGGGTAAACCATCTCTGAATTTGTAATATTGCAGTGCTTGTCTTCTGTGCATATGTAAGACAGTAATATCTAAGCCTGCACAGACAGACTTTGTCAGTAAGAAAACACAGGGAATTTTTGGAAACAGAAATCAACCCAGCACTCATATGGGAAAGACCTCCTGGGGCATATCTGCTTTTTGAACTCCAGCTAGTTTAGATCCCAGTTCTTATTTCACCCTTTACAAATCATGACAAACCTAATTTTGAGTTGTCTGGGATACACCTGAAACTAATACTTGTGCTTCTATAATGGCTTACAGTGTTGCACCAAGCTGTAACTGTAGAATGACTTCTGATACCTGCTGCTTGGGATCAAATTCAAGGTACAGCTCGTGAACTAAAAGTGTCTTTACATTTCTGATCTTGGGAATATTCAGCCACAGTTCATGGCCAGAGATCAAGTCCTCTCTTAGCAACTGATCTGGGATTTGCAGACACATCCATGGGATTTCGTGGCCATATAGTTGGTGGGTCAGCCTAGACCTGACCAGCTCCAGCACAAAAAAGAAAAACAAGTAGTTTTTGTTGAGTTTCTTTTCAGAACAATTCTGAGATCCTAAAGTATTCCCCTACACCACTTTCATTTCTGCACTGGGTTTAAAACTGACGTGACAAAATGAAGAAACCTGATGCACATCACATATACAGAGAGACATCAGGAGTCTGAAGTGAATGATTTAAAGCCCTTTTTGTAACATACCTGTATGCTTCAATAAACATAGGCATTTTGAGAAGTCTAGAGACTGTTAAGCCTATCATCAAAATATATATCTGAGACAGAGAACAAGGGCTCGTTCTTAATGTCTTTCATCTGCCAAGTAAGAATCCTCATATATTTTGGGAGCAGCTCTTTGGGCCTTAATCTTTAAAGATTATGAAAATCTCAGGTATAGTTGGGGTCGAGACAGGAGTCCAGGACCAGGCAGTGGCCCAGCTATGAGGCAGTGGGAATGGGATCTTCAGTGGTCTTCAGCACTAGACTCTCATCCTAGGTGAGCTCCCATGGGATGGGGCTCAGCTCTGTCCCAGGCCTCACCGCAGTGGTGCTTTGGAGCCTCACCCGAAGATCTCCAGCAGGAGGGGAGCAGCTTTGGGCTGTGCTGGCCTGGGCCCTGCTGCCAGGCCCCCAGGAGAATGTGGACATGCTCAGGGCCCTGCCCCTCAGGTGCATTTCTGGAAAAAGTCAATCCTATATAACATAGTCCTTATTTTAAATTAATGCTGACCTGATGTGGATTTATCAAAGAGAGCAATAATTCTTATCCACCAAGCCATCATTGATGGAACTCAGACAGCGTAAAACATCCTCTTTTGCAATATAAACACAGACCATGAAATCTTTTTAAAGGAGAACCCATTCAGAACATGCAGTATGTGTGCCTGAAATTAATTGATCTATAATATTTAGTGATGATGATTGATTTGTACCCAGAGGCAGGAGACAATTCATCAGTTTTTGTATTACCTTATGTAGCATCTCCATCCTATTCATGTCAAATTGTCAGACAGAATAAAAATGAGAACTTTTGGTGCTTGAAAGATAGAAATACTTTTCATTGCCAGGATGCTGTTTTCTTTACAGATTCTTTTTTTTTTAATGGGCAAGTTCATTTATTTAAAATGAAAAGGTGAGCTGAGGATTTCGAACTTCAGCAAATGGAATAGCTATTAAAACTGGCATATCCTACCTACAAAAGCAGGATTCAGGTTCCCCAAAAAGAGTCATAACCTGAGACATGAGGCTTATGCTCTTATCTCATCTAGTGAAAAACATTAAGGTGACAGCACAGTCCAGACTTCAACTTTCCATTTTAATTTAAAGTTGGCATATTCATCAACCCAATGTACCTTGTGCATTTGTCCTTCACTGACATTCATTTCATTCTAAGGAAATTACACATTTCACAAAATTCAAACCAGATCCACCAACACTTCATATAGCATTTGCTTTTACTGCACAAAACCTGCATCCAAATTGATCTCAGTTCTATTGGATCCTTGGCAGGTCAGACTTACCTGTTCCATGGGGAATGGACACAGCTTTCCCTTGTAGCAGAGCTGTAATTGAATTTAGCTGCTATGTTTCTACTGTTTATTAAATTTGAACTCATTAATATCACGGGCATTTTTTTATTGTTGGTGGTATTTATTTTTTCTTGTAAATATTCATCTAATTTAAAAAAAAAACAAAAACAACAAAAAAAAACCCTGAAAAAAATGAAATGCAGAAGAGAAAAAGTTAAAAGTTTGTCTCAAGTTACTTATTTATCTTTAATATCCAGCGGCAAAGGTTTTCAAGTATGTTTAACTCAGAACACAAGCCTACTCAACGGCTACTTTATTTTAGAATAAAGATCTATATCTATATCTATATATTTAGAATAAAGATCTATATATGTAGCAACCCTTTCCTGATAGTCATTTACTATATGAAATGTTTATCAGAACATCCATTTCTTTTCCCATGTGATTTACCCATGATCCACCCATCTTCTCTTCTTCCTTCAGCAATCTTCCTAGCCCTATCCTATAAAATTTTTGTACTTATTTTCTTTAAAAATTCTCTGGTTTATCTAGGTGTTGTTTTGGTTACTTGGTATCCAGCCGCTCACCCCTTCATACCTGCCTGACCACAGGGAGTTTTGCAGAAGGGAAGTACCAGAGTATTATTTTTTCTTTTAAAGACACACACACAAAAAAATAAATCTGTAAATTGACTGTGTAATGAGACGTACACTGACGTCCTCTTCATTTCCTGTACAGAAAGGAATTTTAATGACACCTGCTAAGGCTCTATGCCAGAGTTAATCAATACTAAATATAAAAGTAGAAAATAGAAACAGGTCCTAAAATTTACAGTCAACATCATGCAAAGTGTAAAGTGAACAGAAGACTTACTTCCTTATTTTAAAGCTGAAATTTAATGACTGACTACTCTGATTTTTAAAGACTCTGGATAATATCCTGAGTTCTCCAGATTCCCAGTGAAAATATAAAATTAATGTTAGTTTTGATGTGATAAATAACAGTTTTGGAAAGTAATACTATGGAGTATATGGACAGTAATATGGAGTTTTTTCTCAAAATAAACAACAGAATTTATCTGAACAAAACTTTTTGTCATCTTGTGGCATTCCTTTTATATTCAAGCATTTGTTGAATACTGGAAGTTTCTAGTGACTTTGAGAAGGAGTGGGGATGTAGCCTCACCGTCCTTTATTTGGCTTAACTGTACTTAATGGTGTTTGTTTAGCACAATTACTGAAAGAGTGGTTGTAATGAAAATAATATACACACACAGAATGTGTGCATTTTAAAAAAAGGGGTTTTTTCTTTACAGTAAAGATTTTATCGGCTTTTGAAACATGGCGATGATATGATATATAAAACTGTTACTAAGGAGTGTTTAAGATCCCTTGATCACTTAAAGAAAATCACCAGGGAGGGCATCACTAAAAGCTGGATGTAATATAAACAGCATGACAAATTTCATTGGAAAGGTTCACTCTACTGCTTACTAGGTGGTTAAGGCACACCAAGGAGAAAAAGAGCTACAAACAAAATCCAGTCAATCAATCCAAACTGAAATACACAATGAAGTATCTGTATGTTGTGTGTGTGCGCTGAAATTAACCAAGAACTCTGTGTGTGTGTGTGTGTGTGTGCCTGTGTGTGTGTGAGAGAAAAGGATAGGAATGGCAAGGATTAAAAAGGAATATGGACTAAAGCCTTAACAGAACTCAAACTTAACAGTATTTAAACTTATATCTTAAGCTTAAAAAATTACCAAAGGAGCAAGACTTGCCAGCATTTCACTTAGCTGATAACTTCTTTTCAGGCCTAACTTACTTAGATACCTAAAGTAGTTAAGCATCTAAGAGAGCAGCATTTCTCCCATATTTGCCATGGCATTTGCACACTTGCATGCACACAGACATAAAGAGTCAGTGCGAGGTACCTGTGACAAATTCCCCTGGAAGGCAGTGAAATGCTCACCTTGGATCCCTTTGTGTCTCCTGAAGGGCCAAAGGGTTGGGCCTCGAGGAGTGGGGGTTTCAGCCCAGGATCCATCGTGGTTCAGCCACTTCTGAGTACAGCAAACAAGAGCTGGCTGGCTCCAGGAGTGTCCCCTCAGGGGGAGGTGCTGGTCACCCTCACGGCAGTCGGGGAGAGCTCCAAGGGCCTCGTTTCGGATCGCTGTCCATAGGCCGCAGGCCAGGGCCTGAATCACAACAATGTTTCATCCTGGCCACGGTTTGGGCACCTTTCTTTGAAAGTGCCAGAGCAAAGATGTTTTGCCATTCAGGCAAGAAAAGTAGTTCCCAAGGCTGTTAGTAACAAAATCCGCCAGGAGCTGGTTATGCAGCAGCAGTTTGTGGGAGCAGACACAGCTGTTTCTCAGAAGCTCAAGGGACACTGAGCCCGGGCGCTGCTGGGCCAGGCCGAGGCCTGACGAGCGTTTCTGAGATCCTGGTGCCGCCTGGAACGGGGGGATTGATGCACCACCATAAAAACTAAATCTTCAGTAGCAAGTCACAAATATATCTAACTGGAGTTTATTTCTAGCTATTTACACTAACAATTTTGTGTTAATTTAGCTGTCTTTTGCTGTTTACTTTAGAAGAAAGCAAGTTTAGATTGTTTGGAGGGGGTTATATGATTAAAAATACCTGGAAATTTACATATTAAATTTTTATGATTGTAGTAAAAATTTCAATTCTACTTATATTTCTCGTGATTGATTAACAGGAAAACTAGTTCAGAAGTGCATGTTTATATCACTGCATGATTTGTTAAGTTTTTAAATTAATATGTGAAAATTGTCCCCAGATAGATTCAAATCCATCCTAAACTGACTTCTGTTAACAAATAGTTCCTCTTCTTTGTTCTCTGTAAATAGTTCTTTCACAATGGCAATGACTATAAGATTGATTTGGACAAACCATTAGATCTAGAGCATACATAGAGGGTAGTCCTGTGATAAAATCCCTGGGTTTATTCAGTAAGGCTTCAGATTCTTAATAAGGATGCAGGTTCTCTATAAACTTAAAAACAAGTGAAAATTAGTACATCAGACTTGCATACAAACTGGAAATTGATTCTAAAACAATTAGTTCTCTCTTGTCTTATAGTTATGCATTTTTTGGAAGAAGTCTGGAAATCCATCTAAGCATTACTAGTGACCACAGATGTCAAGGCTTAGGACCAGGCTGATCCAACTTTAACGTGTCAAAGAGGCAATGGATAACTAAGGTTCAAAGATGCCAACAAATGACTGAAAAAATTGTCCTTCTGTGGTAAAGCTGGGATAAACTCCACAGTACTTCTCACATAGTAAACAATCTTTTTCTTCCAAGATTAAATCATTAAGCCATACAGAACAATTTATTTTTTCACTCACAGCAAGTTGTATTTGCTAAGTATTGTACAAGACCTATTCCATACAGTCATTTCCTCTGGTTCAATCTTCTGCTATCTTTTAGTCCAGAATGATAACAAGTTGTTTACATCAACTAGAAGAAATATACCAATTATGCATATACAATATACATATTACCCATGCAGGGCTAGCACTTCCTGAGTTAGTCTTGCAATTTATATCATGTTCTGTTTTTGTTTCACAAATAACATCTTCCATCAAACTGACAAGTCCGTTCCTTTAACTTTCTTCCATAATAAATATCCCACCTCTTAAATCTGTTTTCATTAGCAAAGACATGGGTGAGACAGAAAGGGCTTCTATGTGGGAAGAAGACACTTTCATTTTCTTTAGCTATTATTGAATGTTTTTATTTGTGTTTTTACATCACTTCAGCACAGTGCATCTTATTATGACTGACAGGTCTGAAATGGGATTTTTTGCTGTCATCATCAGGTTTCAGAAAAAAGAGACAAGTTTCACTTGTTTTGACCTGTAAGCATTTGTCAACATTGGACTTATAAATTATTGTGTATCTTTTAGCTACCAGTTTCTTGCCAGACATAAGTAACAATTGTCTACCTTGTAACTGATCCAGACTGGATTGTTCAGTTTTCTGAAATTATTTTGTCCATTTAGATCTTTAGTGTAATTCCTGCTCATCTGCCTGGAAATTTCCACTTAGACAAGGAGCATGGTGTATGGCTTGTTTTAACTAACTCCAGGCTTTACTTTTTTTGAAATTACATGGAAATGTTCTGCCTTCTTGATTTTCATGTTTTCAAGCAGAAAACAACGTATTAAGTATTAGACAAAGGCAGTTTAAAATTTTATATTGAGTTAATAGAGCGGGCAAAGTAGTAAAAAAACAAAAGGCCTTTTGCTTTAAACAGTATAATTAGAAGTTAATTACCTGAAAAATAGTGATATCAAAGAATTACAATGTATTAAATGGTAAAGCACAACATCCACTTATTAGGAAGATGTTAACCCTGTTAGATAATAATCATAATCAAACACACAAGTGGTCAATCAAAAAATAAAAAAACAAAATTAAAAACCCGCACACAGAGGTTAATTTCAAACACTATCTCAAAAGACTACTTTTTGCAGGCTGGAGAGAAAAAGCCAGTTGACATACACTGCACTGAAAAATGTCATGGTAAATACACAGGCAGCAGGCTGTATTACCATACAGAACATTTCAAGTTAGTAGATGTGAAATCAGCTGGGAAAGAGCTGAGTATACAGTGCATTTCCAAAAAGATAAAAATATCAGAATCCTTGCATTTTTGTCCAAGGTGACAAAAAAACCCACCAAAAAAAAAACCCCAAAAAAAAGCCCCACAAACAAAACAAAAACAAAAACAAACCAAAAAAAAACCAAGAAAACCCCACCTCAGCTACTGGAGAAAGATAAAGCAGAGAACGGGCACACTTAATTCTACTTTGCTTCCTTCTATGTGAGCTAAAACCCTTCAACTTGGTTTTGGATTAGATTTTGTAAGCAAAAGGAACAGGATTCCTTAGCATCAACTATTTGGTCAATGTTTTATAAATCAGGTTACTCTAAGGCTTAGAAAAGATGTGAGTCTCTACCTGTCATCAACACCTGGTATCAGACTGAGAAACTGCCGAGACTCTTTTAGAGAGCCAGTGCTAACGGCAGTGGGATTACAACTGTAACCTGCTCTCCCTTTCTGTCCCTAGAAATAAATGTTTACTGTTTTGTATCAGTTTGCATGTTCATTTTCAGGCACTAATAACTTCTGAAACAAAGCTGAGATTTTGCATGCAGTTGATATTTGTAGTTTGTTTGAGGAGAATAAAAACATTTTTAACGAAACCTTGGCCCACCTCGAAATTCACAAAGTGATTGCTTGGATGGGTAAATTTACCCAGGAATGTAAGGTTTTGAAAATAAATTCAATTTTTTAGGCATATGATATAAATGTAAATGTTTTTCAATGTAAATGCTTTGTAATAGAAAAGCTTTGTAAGGTAAATGTTTTGTATATGGTTGTGCTTATAAAGATATGCTCATATAAATGGTTCTTCCTTACTTTTGGCAATGGTTGGTTACATTATCCCCACAAAGGCTTTTTTTAGGCAACTTTATATGCACAGGAAAGGCTTCCATGGGGCTGACATGCACAGTGGAAGACTCCTGCAGCTTAAAGATAACAGTACAAGTATAACTATAAGATTGAAAATCTTTCTGTTATAGCCCTTAGATTAGAAAAGATTTTAAACTAGAATATAAAGATTGCTTGTTTCCACCAAAAAACACCCCAACCAAAAAACCAAAAAAAACCCCCACCAATACGTGTGTCTTTTCCATACCATCTCATTCCCAGTTCATTCTAGTAAAAATTTATTTTTGGATAAACTTGCTAAACTAGTAGATTCAGCTGGCTGTAATAAAAACATCAAAGATGAATACAGGTGCTAGGAAGTAATATAATAAATGAATATAGAAGATAAAACCTTACTTCATAGTACCTGTTTAGTGTTTTGAAAATCACAGTTAAACAAGCAGCATGTGGGATTATCTGGGGGAAGACACAATTAACATTGTCTTAACACTGTTAAATGAGAAGTGTTTGTCTCCTGCATCTCTCCTACAACTCAAAAGCTTTTATAGCTCATGTAACATTCAATTAAACATCAAAACACAACAGTTCATGCTGTATTTTGAAATCACTTACTTCAAATACTTTGATAATATATTATGTCATATGATGGTGCAAAGGGTCTGAAATTATTTTTGTTAGGAGGAGAGAATTTTTTTATTTTAATTACAGAAAATTTTGAAATTATTTCACTTTCATGTGTATTCAAGTATGACTTCTGTGGAATGGAATTTCATCTCCTCACAGCATTTTTCCCTTGAGTGATGAACCTAAGGTATGTCATTTTAACATGTTTTGTTCCATCTGACTGATTGGATTTTAACTAAGTTCAGAACTGTTTTGCTCATACCAGCTGCCTATCTATCATTGCTGAATAAATAAACACTAGAAAGACATATATAATCTGAAGGTGGCTGGCGAATTACCACTTTAACCTCCTTGTTTAGGAAGGCAAACCCATTTCCACCTGGATGTGCTGATTGACATTAAGCTGGCTTCTGAAAAATTTAACAAACTAAATTATTATTTCTGATCAGTGTTACAGTTGTGACCAAATCTTACAAGTATCTTACAACTCAAGACAAAACTTCATGAATTACAACTTAGACTTTCATCTAGTACTACAAAACCAGACATACAAAATCTTCTGTCAATTCAGATTATTTTTCTTCATATGGCATAAAATCTCCCTTTCCCAGAGAATCCTGTCAAACTAGGAATGTGAAAAACTATTTTGTACTGTTTAATTATAGATTTGATCCTTCACTAAATTAGTTCCTGTTACTCCTTAATTAAAATGGATAAAATCTCTTTCTGTAGGTTTCTGTAAAAGTGACATGAAGAGCTTGACAAAACTCAAGATGAATTTGTAAGCTATTTCAGTGTTTTTAATGCTCTCCTGAGGAAGCTGGCAGCTCATGTGACAGTGGCTGATGAGACCTGGGCAGGACCAGGCATGATAGAAGCCACGTCCCCTCACAGAGCTAAAAGAAGCCCGTAGGCAGTGTTAGCGACTGGTATTAAATCCAGCTGGCAGACAGTCACAATGGTGTTCCCTGGGGCTCAGTGCTGGGGACAGTCCTGTTTGATATCTTTATCAATTACCTGGAAAAGAGGACTGTGTGTACCCTCAGTCAGTTCACAGATGACACCATGTGGGTCAGGAGTGTTGATCTGCTGGAGGACAGGAAGGCTCTGCAGAGGGATCTGGACAGGCTGGATTGTTGGGCTGAGGCCAATTGTGTCAGGCTCAACAAGGCAGAATGCTGGGTCCTGCACTTGGGTCACAACAACCTCAGGCAGTGCTACAGGCTGGGGAAGAGTGGCTGGGAAACCACTCAGGATAAAAGGACCTGGGGGTGCTGGTCCACTGTCAGTTGAACACGAGCCAGTGTGTGGCCAGGTGGTCAACAAGGCCAAAAGCATTCTGGCCTGGATCAACAATAATATGGTCAGCAGGACCAGGATAGTGATTGTTCTGCTGTAGTCAGCACTGGTGAGGCTCACCTCAAGCACTGTGTCCTGTTTTGGGTCCCCCATGACAAGAAGGACATTGAGGTGTTGGAGCATGTCCAGAGAGGGGCAGTGGAGCTGGAGAAGGGTCTGGAGCACAAGACTTAGGAGAAGTAACTGAAGCTGGGGGTGTTTAAACTGGGAAAAAGGAGGCTGAGGGGAGATCTTATCACTCTAAACTGCCTGAAAGGATGTTGTGGTGAGGTAGGGGTTGGTCTCTTCTCGCAGGTAGAAAAACTGTAGGACAAGAGAAAATGGCCTCAAGTTGCACCAGGGGAGATTTGGATTGGATAGCAGGAAAAAAAATCTCCAAGGAAAGGGTTGTCAAGTATTGGGACAGGCTGCCCAGGGAAGCAGTTAAGTCACCATTCCGGGAGATATTCAAGACTTGCAGATGTGGCATTTAGAGACATGGTTTACTGGTGAATTTGGCAGTGTTGGGCTAATGGTTGCAGTTCATTATTTTGGAGGTATTTTCCAACCTAAATGATAAGATTTGTTGAGGAATACATTTAATGCAGGTAGATTTCAGCGTGCTTAGACTGCATACATTACAAGAGGGTATACAATCCCAGGGATTGCTTTGTTTGAGGCCACTCCTCAGAGGCATCAGCTCAAGCTGTTTCTGTCACTACTCTGTGAATAAAATGCTTTATGGAATGCAATGTCTGAGACTCTATTATGGGAACCCAAAAGTCGAGCTGGTAAGGAAATCTTGTCTGACTGTGTGAGTGTGGAGTGTGCAGGGAGGGAATCAAGTGGGGCTCCTGTCAGGTCACTGGAGCCACCTGCTGCAAAGGAGCTTCAGTCTCAGTAGAGAATGTGTCTTGTTGTGGTGCAAAATTAGGGTTTTCTAAAGTTCTGTATTTTTTATTATTTGTTTGTAATGGTTTAATCCTGTTACCCCCTCATCCCCAATTTCCTATGGTCTTTCCCTAAGACAAATCTTGTCAATCACCCTGTTAACCATACCCCAGACCCCAAGGTGACTCAGCAGGTACTCTGTTTCCCAATCCCCTTTCTTTCCCTATATGGCTTTGCCATTGTCCCCTGTTCTTGGTCACTCCCCCCTCACCTGAGGAGCCTCCCCCTTACCTGGTACACACCCCTGATATATAATGGGCTGTCTATCCCCCAGATCCTCACTCTGTGGCATGAGGAGCTCTGTCAATTAGAGCTCCAAGAATAAAACATCTTCACCCATGCCAAGGGTCCTCTCCTTCATTCCTTGCCTTCCAACTAACACGTTCCAGCCTGAGGTTCAGACCCACAAAACATCAGAGGCACCAAGCCTCCTTCTTATATCGAACCTGAGCAACAGCTGGCCGGTGAAGCTGCTCGGGAAATGATATAGTGTCTGGTGGTGGGAGTGTGACATCCAGAGTGCTCCCGAATGGTCAGACAGGGAAAAAAAATCCTTCATAGGTTCTTTGATGTAGGCCCGATACCTCTGCTCAATTTTATTCTTGGGGTGATTCTCATCACATGTCCAAGGTAAGCATATATAGCTTATGCAACCTAGTACAGTTTTGATCTTATGAAACTGCCTGCTCTGTTCCAAAGCTGAATGTTATTTTAAGTTCAGGAATGCTGCACACTCCTCCAGGAGTAACACAGGAGTGTTGCGTTTTCTCACATAGATTTTTCTTTCACCATCATCACACTTGTAGGGCTTAAACTGAAATAAGTATGATCTGTTTGAAAACACAGGTGGAAATCACAGAAATCTACCAATGTAGGTAAGTATAAAACATAATAAAAGGGATCTAGGAGCAGTATCTGTCATTCACTGGAGCACTGAGCATTAAAACACCCATTAAACACACTGCATCATAAGATCAGGTGGCCTTCATTGGTAAATCTTGGCCTTCCTTCTTTTCTCAGTTAACATGTTTTTGGTTCTCCTACTTCACTAAGTCATTCAGGATGGTGGGAAGTAAAATTCTAACTGGTTTCATTCAAGATATGCAAAACTCAATCAGAAAACTAAGAAACTATTCTCAGTTTAAATAAATTGTCTGGCATATTATTTTTAGGAACCCACTTCTTTTTGAAGCCACCTTTACAATTTCTGAAACTTGGAAGTCTCCACCTTTTTTTGTATTTAATCTGAGATATCTTTTAAGTGAATTTTTTGGAACTTGCCTGAGTTTTCTTCCAGTTGCCAATGTTCCCCTGCTTCCAACATGAGCAGCCACATAACCTCCAGATAGGTTTTCTTTAACCATTAGTTTCTGGATTTGCACAATTCTAAGAGTCAATAAATGAATATCCACAAAATCTTTATGTGGGAAGTGTTCTATAGAAACGTAGCAATATATATCTGTTTTCTTCAGTGGCTAGTGAAAGGTGTGATCATAAGCATTAACATTCATCTAAGATGCAGATAAAGTGAATAATAAAAATAGAACATCCTAACTCTGTACACAAAAATGGAACAATTCTGGAAAATTTTCCTGGCATTGGGTTATTAACTTAATATAGAAATTATTCACACTTTAATAAGATGATAATTATTTTCAAGCAGAAGCAGGTTGCTATGTAACAATTCTTCATACAAACAATCTTATTTGCAAAAAAATACATCATTATTTCTGCCAACTCCTTAGCAGAACAGGGTTAGTAATTACTTTTTATCTATAGCGATCCACAGAAACATGAAAATTAATGACTTTTTATTCTGATATTTACTTTGAAAACTCTATAAAATTGTAAAGATTACAGGATATTTTTGCTCTGCAACAGAATCTGAAATCTGCTTTTCCCAAGGACCACTCACTGTTTCTGTTTAATACAGGATGGGAAGAATAAAGCACCACAAAGAATTTTTTGTTCTTTTTTTTTTTTTTTTTTAAGCATTTGACTCATGTCTTTGATGTAAATTGACACTTTTAACTTGCTTCATGTTACAATTATGTCAGCACTTTTATCATAACAAATGCTTACCAATGTATTGGAAACAGCTCTCCAAGTTTTAGCAAACCAGCTGGCAGCTGCTGCATGTGTGGTTCTGACTGATAACCAGGTCCCTGCATTTCCCCAAGCCAGATGCAAGCAACAATAAACAGGTGGAGTAGGTGGTCACCAGAGAGAGGGAAATATGGAACTTGTTTTGGCATTTCTGCTGGAATTCTACAGTGAAATTCTTCTGGGGCACCTAACAGAAACGCTCTGCTTTTTCAGTCCCCAGAAATTGTGTGCACACGTGCATGCACATACCTAAAGTGGAACAGTAAAGTGCAAGAAGGGAATTTGACTGACGTTCCCCTTGGGAAAGCTAACATGTTCTATGATAGCTGTCAGCTATGCTAGCAAGCTTTGAGAACTCCAGGATGTCACTTATAGAGTGTCATTACCAGAGTAATTGTGATTACTGGCGCACACAACAAAATCTTCAGAAAAGAAGCACAAAAATTAAGTGGTTTGCTGAAAGATGATGATAGGTCTTGCACATCTGGGGAGAAATTTGCTGCAGATGAACATGGTTACAATGCCTTTTATGTGTGTGTGTTTTCTAACATTGTTAGAATTTATTTACATAAATTCTTCGTTCATAGATGAAGAAACAGTTAACAAATGCGTCAGATGTACTATTGCATTTTTACTTTTTCTGTTTTATAGACATGCAACTTGCAGCTTGGGGGTTAAACAACCCCCATGGGTTTAACCCCCAACAACAACAGGTTAAAAATAAAATTCTCAAAGGTCCTAGCAGGAATGTCTTACAGCATGAACTGAGCATCAGACAGAGGATCTATATTGGTGCCAAATGAACTGGTTTGAGAACTCTGACTAGAGGCCTCAGAAACTCCCTTCTAAGACGCAGAGTTAGTTGGAATGGAGATATATTGCTTCAAGGCTGCAGGGCAGTTTCTCTGTATGGTCTCATGCTGTGGCTTGCTTCGTGCTGACTAAATTATCACAGATAACCCAGGTGACTATAGTACTGCATTCTGTTACATTGACATATTTTAAGATACTTCTTCTGAGACTAAGTTCAACAACAACAGGAAAAAATAAATCAGGAACCTCTTTGCAAGAGGAAGGGAAGCTTTCAGTTCTCTGGGAGAATTTGTGACTTTGGTGTTTTTTACAGTATACCTTAAAAAGTTTAAATATTATTTGAAATGCAGTGTATATAAAGCCTAAGACCTTAAGAAACTTTAGATTATTGAACACTCATCAAAAGCCAGATTATAAAAGAAGCCCCATAATGTTACTCCCTCACAAAATTGAATGGTAAATAGAAAAAAAATCTTTAATTTTCAGAAATAATGATCATTAGAACTGTGCTGATGAAACCCTTACATGGAAACATTTATACCTACATACAGCTCCCTCAGTACACTCTCACAGGTTCAGGCACATGACTAAATAGCCTCTAAAAACATCAGTACTAAGCATGTAAGCATAATGTGCACATTCTGTCTGTGACACATCTTATTGGAGGTTTTGCTTTACTATACCTGCCTGTAGATATCTAGATGTACATACATTGGCCTCAACAATATTTGCCTAAGAGCTTCCAAATGTATGAAAAAGATGTTTGACAAGCCATGTGCAAAAAAGTATGGGAGGGAGCATATGTTCTCTTGTGAATAATTCATGGATTTTCTTCCTCCTGTTCTTCAGCCAATTTGGAGTCGTTTGGAGAATTTTCCCTCCTATTTAAAATGTATAAAGGCCTTGCAAACCATCTCATATACTGCAGTACCTGGAAACATGCCAAAGAATCACAAACTAAAGTTCATCTGCCTGCTGATCAATAATCCTAGGATAAAGATGATAGGAAACAAAGATTACAGATAATAGTCTTTCAGCATCTTGACTTGCTCAGGGATATCAGCTAATGGGCTGAGATGCTTAATTCCACTGAGCACAGAGTCTCTGATTGGTGGCTAAAGTTAGAAACAGTTAATTACTACAGAAGATCTTACTGAGAGCTCACAACCACTGATTTTTCATGGCAAGAGCCCAAGGGATCTACCACATTGCTTCTAAGCACATAAATTTATCAGTCCCTATCAAGTACTAAAAGCCTCAGTGCTTTCAGGAGTGTTTGGACAATGCTACAGTAAGAGGCAGGATGCAAGTAGCCCTCCTGTTTGTCTTGAGTATAGTAACAGCAGTAGGCAGCTATACCTTTTAGTTATGGTTACCACCCTTTAACAGAGCAAAGTACAATGTTAAGCTCAGAAAAACAGAAAAGCATCCTAAGAACTTTCTGTCAAAATTCTAATTGCATAAGATTGAGACACAAATTTTAAGAATCGAGGATTTTAGAAAAGTTAAGATTGTAGCTAAAGATAGACTCTGCTGGAATTAGTTAAAGTAGATAGAGAGGCTTAGCTAAAAATAATTAAGAGTTAATGGTTAGTTGAAAGGAACTGGATCTCAGATAGTTATCCTGGATCTAAATAACTAATTGCTTGTCATTTTTTTATGTTTGTTTAGCTGAGTTTATAATGAGAAACAGACACTGATAAACAGGTTTAAAGAACACAGACAATTGTAAATCTTCTAACATCCAGAAACCCATTGAACAGTCATGGAGGGAGGAAATTGGAGTTCGACCAACTTTCATTTGTCTTGTTATCCATTGAAAAGGTTGGAAGTTCAGAACGAGGAAGACTCTCCCTGCTTCCTCTCTTTACAACTCCTCCCCATAAAAGAGACCACTGACCCAAATCAAAGAACAAACTGTGCATGCTTAACAGCTCTTTAGCTAATTATAATATGAAGCAGAGAATGGGAGGTGTTAGTGTTCTGAATATGTACTAGTATTTTGGGTATTCAACACTTTTGTAAATAAACAGACTCTGTAATCACTTGTAACTTTGCAGTGCGTATTAGGGATCGATCCCACACAACTGCCCAGTGTTGTATTAAACTTACACTTTCTAACTAAACTGTTAGAGAGTCTTTTGTCTGTCATAGTTGGGTATCAATATTAGATCAATATCCATATTTTAATAAATCATGATATGTCGATATTCTAATTGCATGCTTAAGATGTTTACATGAACACTTATGGCAGACCAACAGTTGGAACATAAGACTAGTTTTGAAACATAGGGATGTTTGATTGCAAGGAATACTTGGAGGCCATGTGGTCTCCAGTTAGCTCAGAAAACTGAAGAAGCAAATATGGATTCCCAAGACATTCTTGGAACCAAACACTATCTGGTGTCATTTCCCTTGCTTTTCTTGAAAGGACGCACTGCCAAATATCCCACTAAAGAATCTCAGCCTCAGTGGAAAGTGGCCCTTGTGATGTAACCTGGATTTTCATAAAGTACATGGAACTGTAGATTTAGAGGGAAAAGTGTTGACTTGACTTAGTTTGGAAAATTTGGAACACTCCATTTGGTGCACTGAGTTTTTAATATCTTAGAGGCATAACACAAGCCTCAAAGGTCTTAAATCTATCCAGGAATTATTTGGTTTTAGGAGTGCTAATATGGATCAAGCGTCTCATTCTAAATATTCCCCCAACCAGTAAGTTAACACAGCATTAGAGAAGTTGTGGTAGAACAAAAGCATTTTTGCCCTGTAGCAATTAGTTGTGGTTAACAACTACTTAATTTTTTGGATAGTAATATAGAAACCTTATAGTCAGAATAGAAATTTGTGGAGGTAATTTATAATATTGCAGGCCCAAAGGAGGTTAATGCCTTCTTTAAATATACACATCATTTAGGATTTCAGAAGTGATAAATACAAGTGATAAATATTGTCATTTTATCTCCTGCCAAAATCTCTTCTGTTCCAGGAAAACCAATCAGCCATCCAGTAAATGGAATCCACAGGACCTCGAAAGTATACATCCTGGCTTGTATCAGCAATAGTGTGGCCAGCAGGACCAGGGCAATGATCAACCTCCTGGACCTCGCACTGATGAGGCCACACCTCAAATACTGTGTCCAGCTTTTGGCCCAACAAGGACATTGAGGTGTTGGAGCAACAAGCTGGTAAAGGATTTAGAATACATCTTGTGAGGAGTTTGTGAGGGAGCTGGGGCTGTTTTACCTGAAGGAAAATCTCAGTGGAGACCTGAAAGGAAGTTGTATGAAGATGGGAGTCAGTCTTTCTCCCAAGTAACAAGGGACAGGGAAATGGCCTCGAGTTGCACCAGGGAAGGTTTAGATTGGATATTAGGAAAAAATGCTTCACTGGAAAGTTTATCAAGTGTTGGAACAGGTTGCCCAGGGAAGTGGCTGAGTCCTCATTCCTGAAGGTATTTAAAAGACATGCAGGTGTGGCACTTTAGGGACATGGTTTAGTGGTGGACTTGGCAGTGCTGGGTTAACAGTTAATTTATGATGATCTTAAAGGTCTTTTTCAACCTGATAATTCCATGCTGGATTTTTTCTTTATTTTAAGAAAAACTTGAGAGCAATGCAAATTTAATAATAAAAATGTGAAACAATAGAATTAGAAGAGATATCAACAGAGGAGTGAAAGGAATGAAAAAGCATTGCATATTTTTATTGGGAAGAACAGGAGTGCAGCTGTCTGCCTCTATCTACCAGCAGCAAACAAATTGGTAGAGTCCCCAAAGCTCACAGGGGCATGTAAGGAAAAGCTTTCTCTTCCCAGAAAAGAAAATTTCAGGCCATGCAATTGAATTAAGCAAATAAGGAAAGCAAATAAGTGTTCAGGAATTCAACAGAGCTCCAGCAGGAGGAAGTACTTAATTGAACAAAGGATGCCTCTGCATCTCAACTCCTTAAGTGGTTACTGTGTTCAGCTCACTGTCAGTTAGTACTGTCTGTGCTGGCCCCAGGGTGTGTGAAGGCACTGCAGACTGGGAAGCTGAGTTGCACTTGGCGTAGTGAAAAGACAGGTCTTCAACAGATGGGGAGAAAATAGTAAGAGATAGAAAACCCAAAGTATAAATATTAATAGCACAACATTGGCTCTTTTTCTGCATACCCTGCAAGAATTTCACTACTAAACTTGGATCTGAAGTGTAGCTGCTGACCAAGTCTTCATGAGACAGGAGCTGGAAAAAATTTGCATCCACTGGGAAAACAAGCAAGACGCGTCCCTACTCGAATAGCATTGTCAGCACGGCGTCAATGTCACCATGGTGCTGTCATTTTGCTACAGCACAAACAACACAAGATATGTGGGTTGTTATGAGTCACAACGGTAAGCCTGAACCCTGATCCCTTGAAAACACATAATCTAACCCTGCATACTCTGTATACTTTGGTTTCACCTCTTCGATTAATGAGGAAAATAATACTCATTTGCCTGACAGGTAGGACCACTGAGACTAAAGGATTAGTCTAAACATTAGATTTGAGATACTTTGTTTCAACATATTTTGCCTTTTAAAGTCTATCCCAAGGGAAGACTGTTTCAACTAATTATCCACTCCTGGAACTCTGGTGAAAGTGGGCCTGCCTTGTCTCTAGATCTGCTTCAGCCCTCAGAGCCACCTCAAGGTGGATTTCACAACTCCAGTGTACATCACAATAAATGGTTCCCTGTCCTCATGGGGCTCTGAAGGATGGTGATAAAAGCCATGTTAGAACACGCAATCATACATTGGGATGCCTACGGTAGCTGTCCCTGCTGTAATAAAAGGAGAGTGAAAAAGCAATAAGCTAACAACTACCAGAGAGTTTTCTCTCTTTGATGTTCAGCAGCTTTAGGACACATTAATTGTTGCCTTTAGATTTCCCCAGATGCTGGCTTAGCATTCCAATTAACCTGCAGCAACTAGTAATGATTATGTCATATGACAGAATGCAAACTCTAGTTATGTGTTTTCATCTGTTTCAAAACCTTGGGGGTGGGCATAAAACCTCAAGCTTTTTTGTCTTTTTATGACTTCATTTCTTTCTGTAGCAAGATGGTTTAAGTTACAGTCCATTATTTCATAAGGAGCACTTTCAGGGCTCAAATACCTTTCCTGGAGCACCAGTGAGAAAAGCTTGTCGCACTCAGAGTCATTCCTCTTTTAGATATTAGAAACTGCACCATTCTCTGGCTCCTCTTGGACTGAATGTCATTGATTTTGTTCAGTTCCTGTCTCTAATCTTTTTTCATCCTCATGTTTCAATGATATGTCAAAAAAGTTCCCAGCAGGATATAGAACTGGGCCTCCTTGTGGAGCTTTCAATAAACTTTTCATCTGTAAAGAAACTCCAAGATAAATGCAGAAAGAGAAGACAGTAAGGACAAAATTTAGGCTCTACAAGATAAATACACAATAAAGCTGTTTATCTCTGGTATCCACTAGGCATCTTATCAACTCGATTGGCTTATATCCTTGCTAATCTTCTACTCTGAAATGATAGGATTTTTCAAAGCTAAATATTAAAAAAATCTGACTTTTTCTGTCCTTGACATTTCTGGTCAAGGACTTCCTTTATAGATAGATGTTCCAGTACTCCAGATCTCTTCACTTATGCTCTGTGGCAGAGGAAAGAAGGAAGAGGCCAGTTGTTTCTACGCATTGCTGTAACATTCAATTTTACTGTGCATATTAGGATTCTTTCAAGATGCCAGTGTTCTGGATCAGAGTCTGTGCAGCAGGGAGGCCACAAGCTGTTGTATTGGCACCTGTGCTCAGAAACTCTTTAGTGAGAACATAAAAGACAATTTCTTCAAGCTATGTAAAAATTCTGTTAGCATGGTCAGTTGATAATAAATCAGCAATCGAGCCTGACAAAACAGTGACAGTATCTGTATTGTCAAGTCAGTCCTTCTAATGGAAGAAAGATATTATTTTTTGTCAAAGTGGAATGGCATTTGTTAAGGACAACCTGACATAAAGCCAGAATATCCAAAATGACTCTGCTACAGTTTTGTTGCCTCCTTTTAAAGCCAGTAGAAATGGTTGCAAATCTGCATAAGCCGCATACATTTATTGATGTAAATAAAATATAGGATATTGTAGCAGATTTTCTTAGGGATGAGCTTCCCAGACCTGAGTTACCCCAGCTGAGGCCTGACCTGAGGCATTGAAGCCTGTGACGCAGTTAAAATTACTTGGTAAAGTTGTGGCACAGTTGAAATTAGATATTAAGGTGTCCGGGAAAGATAATGGGGTTTTGAAGGTCACTGAATAAAGTTGTTAGTAAGCATGTGTTATTCACCTTAAAAGTAAGTTAATTAGTGTGTGTTTGCATTTTTCTCTCTGCTGTGTGCCAATGAAAAAGCAACTGATTTTGTAAACTATATAGAAATGTATATAAGCTGCCATTTTAGACAAAATAAAGGAAGAACGTAGTGGTAACCATACTGGTTGGACCTGCGTTTGCTTCCACCCAACTCTCTCTTTATAATAGGGCAACCCTGGCAACAGGGTATAATCAAAATAAATGTATAAGTGCCTATAATAACTGCACTTGTTAATCCATTCAGAAGAACTAACTTTGCATTTATAGAGCTAAATAAGAACTTGCCAGCCATTTCACACCCAGCTGATGCATATTCACTCCAGTGACCAAGGCAGCCCCCGGGTTTCAATAATAGTTATACCCTCTGGCACAGAGCAGCGCTGGAAATGGAGCTGTGAAAAGGCGCTAAAAGCACCTATTTGCACATCTTAATTTACCATACTCCCCAATTCTGGCCCATTCTGTAGTGAAATGAGGTTAACTTTTAGTGTAAGAAAAGTTCTCATGTTTTTTAACTTCCAAAAGCAATATACTGAAAATGGCTGCAACTGAGTGGCTGATCTAGCAGTCTGTGAACCGTGCTGTGTTTTAACCATCCACATTTGGAAGCCTTCTTTTTATCATGTTTGCATAGATATGACAGAATTTACAAGATCTATTTATACACCATTTGTCCTGCAATGTGGTCTTTACATTTGGTTTTGACCGACAGTTCAAAAAAAAAAAAAAAAAAAAAAAAATAATTTGGGGGCCAA
>VXBB01009671.1:230509-253179 GCA_013399915.1 Illadopsis cleaveri
AAAAAAGTATATCATTGTGGAGCAAAAGAGAAGGAAAATCTTCTCATGAAATGAATTAATAACATGACCTACTTTCTAAGTGTATAAAAATGGGGAGATTAACATTATCCCACCTTCCTGAGGGGTTCTCAGGTTTTATAAATCAAGAATGTGCTATGGAAATATCAAATATTGTGTGGGATGCTGCAATCTAGATACAGCTACCTTTTTAGTTACAGATATGTGCAGACTGTCATGTTTCTTTACCTGAGAGTTTCTGAGATTTTTGTATCTGAAGCAAAATCTGCCACATATGACTTCTACAACTCAGTGAGACCCTTCAGAAGTTAATGAAATATTTCTGAAGATTTTTCTTTAACAAATGCAAGGTTTTGTTACTTTTGAAAATACTGGGTTTTCTTAATCTCTGGAACTGATATATATGAGGTACAAACACAGTAAAGACAATACACTTTAGTTTTCCTAGATAGTAAAATCAGCAAGGTCAGTCTCTGGATAGAGAGAGAACAAATCTATGTTACAGAAAAGATAAGCTCTAAGCCTCTTATTTGAAAAAATTTTACACTGGAGTGAGATGCCATTGAAAGTACCTTCATTATAACCTTGAAGAGTCAAGGTTTGTGTTATTTAGAGATGTTGACTAACTGTTCAGCTATGTACATCCAGAGGCTAATGCCCAGAAATCATGGGTGCATACCAAATGTCCATTTAAAAATCAAGTTCATTTGAGTTGCAGAAAATCCAGAAAGATGAACACAACCATTAGCTTTTAAAACAATCCTTTTAATGACTTGAGATCAACTTAGTTGTAACAGGACACAACTTGAGGAAAAAACTTTGAGCTTATTACCGTTCTTATCATTAAATTTTCTGAGGAAATATTGATAGATTTGAGTAATCTTCACATAACTGTCAAATGAAGTTCTCTACTTACATGTGCTTTTTCCATGAAAAGGCTCTTTTGAAAGCCCTGGAGAAAAAGAAAATTAATCTTGCTACTTTCCCAGCTCTTCAGTAGGATACTATTTACTTTGGAGTGCAAGAAAACAGATCTTATTTAAAAACTGCTAATTATCTCATTTGTCCAACCATGTTAGTTAATGATTAATGTTGGGGTCAAAGGTGAACCCAAGAATGCTTTGCTGACTAGGAGTTCACACACAGAAACAGGGCCTCAGTCATACCAGCTGCTGACCAGTTACTGTTGTGGCAAATACGCACATTCCATCTAATTATGTAAATATGTATATTCCTACTTTCTAAAAGTTAAAAACCATAACTCAGGTAGAAACTCTAGTCGCGCAACAGGAAAATTTGGCATACACTCAAATCTCAGACTGAAAGAGCTCATTGAGGACATTCGACTGTTCTGTAAAAAAAGTCAGTTTATTCACTTGGCTTGTTATTGAAATAGACTGATAGGATCTGTGTAGTCAATAGTTTCCCTTCCAGGTAATTGATTACCTGCATCAAGTCTCCTGAATTCCTCACAGACCAAAGGCCTTGGGGAATCCATTTAACTGTTGTGCATATTTTAGTTTCCTAATCTATTGACCAGCATAGTAGCATTAATTTGCCTCTGCAGTTTTCTGGTGACTTGATTCACATCTGCCTTGTAACTCTTGGAGAAAAAAAAGTCTTTCTTTAATGAATATAAGGCATCATCACTTTTCTAAAGCGCAGAGTTAAATTCTTCCAAGATTCACTTCTTTATTTTCTGTATCTGCACCCATTTAGAGAACTATTTTTAGCTCTTCCAGGATTGATCTATATTAATATCCTTAGTACACCTTAATTCTGAGAGCTTTCTGATTGTGTCCAAAAAGCTAAATCAAACCAAAGACTTTCAGCTGTACCTTAACATTTTAAAAGTACAATCAAAACCCAAATCCTACCTTTAGTCCTCAGCCCATTAGGCTATTTTCCTTTGCCTCCCCTTTAAACCTTCTAGGCCTTGCAAAGTCTGCTAGGAATACTGATAGAAGAAAAGGAAAAAAGGAGAAAAGCTTTATTACCTCCTTCTTGACTCAAAGACTTATAATGAAATTATTTAGGCAGGAACAGCCCTTAAAGATCATCTAGTTTCAACTCTCCTGCCATGGTCAGAGACACCTTCTACTAGAGTTTGATCATTTAAAAATTATAAATAATAAAAGCTCACCAATTCTTGCTGTCACTCCTGCTACTGACTCTAATGCTTCTTTCACCTAATAGTGTAGTGTTAGCTATCAGGCTTTGGCGTTAACAGCCTTTAGTGAGTCAAAGGGTGACTCTAATAGTCCCACTTTATAGCTTCCTTTCAACAACTGAAAGGGTAGCAACACAGGCGTTTTATGAAGAGTTATTAGGCAACCTACAACAGATAACAGCAGTGGAACAATTAGCTACATTCATCAAGATCACCTGAACAAGGAACAGCGTGTCAGACACATTTGTATCCGCTTCAAAAGAGAATATAAATCTCAATATGTAAGTTTAGAAGACTTATTAGACTTTCATGCTTTGACAAGTGTTTTATTTTCATTTCATTCTACACTGCGATGAGTTGCTGACATGCAGTTATTTCTTTCAGTTGTGGAATCGAGCCAGGTTTTTTGCAGTCGTGTCTCCTGGCCTAGTGATAGAAAGAGGATTTGTATAATAGTGTTCTAGAAGGGGGTAAAAAATGCAGGCACACTGAAGAGAAACAGTTGCATACAGGATCTGACAGAGATCAGTTAAGAAAGTTTGTTATTCATTAATGTTGTGAGTCTCCAGGTTTTTTGAATCCTCTCTTTCTGAAAAACATGGTTAGGAAGAGAAGATTAGCAACAGCATTTCCAAGCTTTGGTTCATCCTGTATGATTAAAATGATTAACCACTTTTACATCACACATAATTAAAGGCAGATTAATAAATTAGAATACACTTAATGCTAGAGGCAATTTTTAGGGCACCTGCACTTACTGAAGTGAGACACTGAGATATAAAAGGGATTATGCAATCTGTGTTGAGGTCCTTGTTTATCACAAATTACCTGTAAGACTGAGGAAATCACTTTGAACAGACATTGTTTCCAAGAGTGTTTATTCCATAAGGTAGCTAAGCAAGCTTGAAGTAGGATGCTCAACTATTCCACTGGGTTTAGTATGATTTGTACTAATAAATGTAAACATCTCAAAGCTCAGTCTCAGTAGTTTTTTAGCAATGTCCAAAGCTACCAATTCAAGTAGCAATTACTTGTCACAGACATCCTCAGATCACTTACCAAACCAGTGTCAGAAATTATAAAAGAGCTCAAAGATCACTGATCTCACTACAGTCTAGTGATATTTCATAAAACAGGGTAAACATTACAAAGCTACACAAGTAAATGAAGGGCACAGATATCTTCCTTATCAAAAGGGAGAAATAGGTGACAAGAAATATCAATCTGATATAAAGAAAGCACCATGGAGACATTAATGTGTGCCATTTACTTTAATTAGTGAGTGGCTATCTGCTGTTCTAACAAAAAAGACACTTCAACAAAATAGAATGAACCTGCATGACTCCCTTGGCAAATGCAGAGCAAAATAACCTTCTTATTAAAAGGATATAAAATTCAGCAGAAAAAAAGACAAAGACAAAAAGATAAGAAATGCACTCTCAACAAAATATTCAAGTAAACTACAAGATGAATACTGTACAAATGCAGTAATTTGTATTGTAATTTTGAGAATACAAACACTTTCTCCACATCATCACAATCACAGCTGGGAAGAGCTTCTTAATGTTGCAGCAGATGACATACCTTTCATTAAAAGTTTTTAAATAGTTTTTAATATTTTAAACAACAAAGAACTCTGTTAAAAGGAGAACTGTTTTGCTTGCTAAGAACTTCAGGTAATTGTACTGGACATATAATTTAATTCTCTGAAAATTATTAATTTATCTTTATTCTCAGTATCTTTCCTTATGATTTTGTCATATGGGAGACATCATACTGCTGGGGGAAGTACTGCTCTACCTATGCACTCAACAGCTCCAATTCCAGAGTAGCCACAGCTCCCTGACTTCCTGTCAGTATGGAACTCGCCTGCCAGTGCAAGACACACCAATTTTAGGACCTTTTCCGCCTACAGCACCACATCAAAAGTGCTTACTCGCTTTTGAACTTCTCACTTATACATTCTGTTTTTAGTCTTCACTTTTCTCAGTCTTGGAGTCAAGTAAGAACTGCAAAGCTTCAATTTACAGTTCTGTAGGGAATGTTAACATCCTTTTACCTTTCTTCTTGACTGGTTATCTTTTAAACCATAAACATGTACTACAATACAAATTACTCTCTTGTTAGCCACAGTAGATTATATTTGTGCTTAGATAAAACAACAAACAGGACTGTTATCTCCCTAGATAATGTAGTCCAAATGTTCAAATTTCAATGAGATATCTATAGACATCCATTTGATGTAAGCCCTTCAACTTCATCCAGGACTTACAAAGGTGAGAGATGAGCAGAGAGGTTGAGGGGAGAAATCACTGGGGATACCCTTTACTGAGTTACATGATTTACTTATATGCGCATAGGTATCCCTGCCAGTAGGGTCAGAGACCCCTGAGACTTGGAAGAACCTGTCAGGAAAAGCTGAAAAAACCCCAAGCCAACCACACCAAAAAAAGCCACAAAACCAAGGAGAGAGTTAGCTCCAGATTGGCTCATGCAGTTTTCCAAATTTTTAGCAAGACTGAAACACTGAGTAAATCTAACGAAACTGAAAACAAATAGGCACTATTGCATTCCTTCTTTTAGGATGAGGGAGAAGTTTCTGCCTGATTCCAGAGGAAATAAGAGAATGGAACAATGCCTCAGTGGCAAAAGTCCCCCCGAAAGTCTTATCACAATAGGAATGGTGGTGGGGAATCAATTGTATTAATCTTTCATTAATTCCATAACGAGCATATAATTTCACCCTCCTGCAGTACAAAACATATTAATTATGAGTACAAGGACACAAATGATAAAATTAAAGCAAAATTAGGACATAATTTCCTTTCTGTCAAGTGCTAAATGGAGAAGGAAAATAAGGCAGTATCTCAGAGCTTTGTAACTGGTGCATGATTAAAAAGAAACCATACAGAAATCCTGGCATAATTAGCTAAGCATAGAGCACATTCATTTAGATCTTTAGATATATATCTAATCTAGATCTTTTCTAGTTCTTTGGGTTATGAGGGGTTTTTTTGATACACCTTTCATTACCTAAAAAAATCTCCCATTTCAGTCCTTGCAGAAAATGTCAGTCTTTCTTCAAGGCAAACAAAGGAATGAGATGCAAAAAGCTGTATACGTACAGAGAAATTGGAGACAAGTTATTACAGGATTTAAATATTTTACAAGTGTTTATTAGTTTGCTACAGTTTAAAAGAAGAGAATAGACTTTGCTTGAATGAGTGTTCCAGATTTAGAGAAGAGAATCTTGAAACATCTTTTTCTTACTGCATTTCTTAAGCCCAGATTGATAGCAAAGATGAAATACAGGTACTTTATCCAGATGACTGGTATGACCAGTTACATAAGTCTCTTACATGTCCAGATGTTATTGTATACTTCCTTCTTCACCCACCCCTTGTCTATGTCCAACAAAATACTGTTTTCCTCTGCCTCTTCCCATTTAGATATGAACAAGGATGCTTAACTTCCAGACTGTTTGAATGGTTTCTGTTGGAATGGATCACTGATTCTCCTGTGCAGCTCTATGAATAATTTCCTACAGGTAGTGTGTGTGTGTATATATATACNTTCCTAACTAATAAATGTCACCTGAAATATCACCCAGGATGCAGAACACCTTTCTTGCACAAAGTCATTTGTCAGCCTGCACAATTTTGTGACAAAGCTCTGGTCACCTAAGTAGAAACTCAAATCTCTGAAGTAACAATTGCAACAGAAATTAACCTTCCCCAAACTAGTTTACCCATGGAGATGACAACACCTGTCACACCATAGCTATTTTTTGGCCATCATAATTCTCCTCCTTCACTGTGCTCCAGAAGTGAAGAGACTGTCCTAATTTTCAGTGAAACAGATTTATGATAGGCAGCAGCACACTTCGGTTCAGCAAAAAAGAATACACAGACTTGCCAGTTTGTCCCAGCTTGCTGTTTATTCTAGCAATAGTGCTGACAAATATTGAAAAAACACTGACATAAGTTAAATCAAAAGTTATATAAACACTCATCACAAGTTTTTATTTCCTGAAAGTGACAAATCTCTTTGGAACTTTCACTTTGCCATTATGAAAAGGAGAAGAATACCCCTTTCCTCATAGTTACACTGCTTTATTTTTGACCTAGGGAAATTATACTGTCAAGAAATACAGAGGATGACATGACAGCACTTTGCCTCTGTTGTATCTGGGGAGTGGAAAAGGGAAAGGAGCAAAGACGAGAAGGTATGCACGAGAACAAAAATGCAGATTTAGCTAGGAAAGCATTTGCAAATAGATTATTGCACTGCAAGGCTTGTGTTGCTGTTGTCCAAAGTTTTGATTGTGCTTGTTGGGTTGTGGTAAGGGAAGAGGTCAGTGCCATGCTTGGTTTTTTCAGCACATTCACCACACAATAGCAGACACTCCTGTCACCTAGTATGGGATATATTGAATCCAAATGACATAGCTGACAAAAAGAGTTATGTAGCTCCATGAGCTTGTGTACTTTATTGCTTACATTAGCTCCAGAGAAGAGAAAAAGGGATCTCAATGGGCTGTAAATCTTCACTGAAGCTCCTCATGACATTGTCTCCTTGCATTAGGGAAAGTGAAGGTGACATGTGGTACCTGCCTATCATGAGTATGGCCAGCATGAGATGTTTCTGATGCTCAGCTGTCTGACACCTCTTACAACAAACAGCCAGAATCCAAGCATGGACTGAAGGGAATAAAATTGCCAATACATCTTTTCAGAGACAAGTTTCACTTCTCTTTATCCACATGGCTGTATGAATTCTTCAGAGAAAGATTTAAAATTCTGTGCAGATTTATATAAAAAATAAAGGGTTTCTACCGAAAAAAGTCCAAACATTTACCTTACTGTCCTTCTCTCCGATAAAGCAGTCTGCAAATGTTGCTGACAAATCCTTACAATATTTAATTTGCAATGCAGTTGCACACCTAACTGCTGCCAAGTCAGAGCACTGCCTCCTAGCAACTGCCTTGTTGTCAGCGAGTAAGTAGGTGTAACTCAGGGTATTTTAGTCACAATGGGGACATCAGGAAGACATGCAGCTACCAGTATGATAAGACTTGTGGCTAGATTGGGCAAGCCAGCTGGAGGAAAAATACCCCTGTTTTTTAGCCCACTGAGTCACAATTAGTCATCAGCATTTGGATGGTTTTGACATTTTCTGATTCCCTTTGGTATTCCTGCAGTCTGATGCCATCAATCCCAGCTGACTGAAAAACTTAGGCAAATTCAAAAAACCAATAAGAATTAAGTACAAAAAGCACATTTCACCATTAGTAAGTTCTGACCATTATCTGTCACAAGCCAGTGTCTCTGATGGCACAGAAGGTAATTTTGCCTCTGTATCCACATCTGACAGATCATCATAGCTCTACTTGTGGTCTCTGGTGTCCTGACTTACAGCGTGTTAGCTTAGAAGCACTCAGACAGAGTAACTGTGGTATTACTCAAACTCCTTTTCACAACTACCAGGGTCAGCATCTCCCTGTTATCTTATAGGTTTGAGGGGAGTAAAACTTTTTCTTCCTAGCTACAGGAAAGACCTAGAGTCACGTCTTTCTTCTTCTTATGATGCATGCTTTTACTGGTAAGACTTAGAAAAACAGGAAATTAAGAGGGCTGAAACTGTGTAGCCCTGTTCTGTCATGTGAGATGGGATTGATTTAAAGCAATTGGCCTCTCGCACATTGCTCTTACCAATTTTGTTATTTCCACTCTATGATGTGTGACTGCTGTGTTACTAATGGCATTAGCTCTGCTGCTGGAGCATGCTGCTATGCATGTCATAAACTTTCATACACGTGTGGCATTACAAGCATGACAATTTGACATCTGCTTAGTTTAAAGCATATTTACAAGAGATTACACAAACCAGGAGAGTTTATCCATCTTTCTTTCAGAGATTAGCTTTGGTAGGCAAAGCCAAGAATAAATGCATCCTATGAACAGGGAAAGACTGCCACTTGTTTCAGCAAATCAACATAAGGGTTGTTTCCTGACAGCACTCTCTGCTTAAGCTGTGTCTGTACAAAGCTGCTGAAGACAAACCAGCTGGCTAATATCTGTGTGCAGTGCAGAGTTCTCATCTAGAACATAGAGTATCAAAGAGCAACTTTGTATTTCAATGCTTTACATAACTAAGTTTTGGCATGATAATGAGGCCAAGGTGAACAGCTCAGTTCATACTCATCAATTAATTTCCCCCCAAGATACAGTCACATACACTATGTTGTTCTAACTCTCACCACAGTTTGGAGTACTTAGTAATTTTCAGGAAAATCCTTACCTGTTTTGTGCTTGATCTGCAACTTGAAATATGACAAAGCACATTGAAGGCATTCTTTCAACACACTCACCCAAGCTCTGCTTTGTACAGTTACTGCATAGGTTTTTTTGTACATATATAGATATATAGTGGTGAATAATTTAAAGAGAAGGATACACTTAGTACTAAGGAGACATGATGTGCTCATTTGATCTGCTTTGGTAAAGTTATTTTCCATCACAAAATTTGCAGAAATTACGTTCACTTAAATATTTAATAATACGCAGAGACATCAGCATGTATTTTCCTTTGAAAAATACTTAATTATATCAGTTTGTATACTTAATAATATAAATTTTTAAATGATGAAACTAAAGCTAAAGTTATTTAAATTAGGTTTAACATGGGTAAGGAAATTTTTGAGAAAATTAATGTTTTTCAGCATCTTGTAAACAGTGTACACTGTTTGAACTCTTACGTGCAAAGCCCTGTTACAAAACCCAGTCCATAAAAACAACATCATGAAGCTCTGTTTCCCCAATGAGCCTGTGTACAATTTAGTTGAATTTAGAAGTCAGAAGATTTGCACAGACTTGCACACATACACAGATACTATAACTAACTTCGCTGCAAATTCTCTATAATCACTTGGATATTTCTTATTCTGTCATCTCTTCCCTCTTTGGCAAAATAACAGCAAAATGGAGCACTATTTTATTGATAACTTTTATAAAAGGAGGTGAAACACCTGAGTCTCTAACCTGGAATTAAGATTATGTGATTTTGATATCAATATTTGATACGTTAATTTGTACCTATATTCAATAATCTAACTGGACTTTCAAGGACATCTAAAGACAGAGGTCTTGTGAGATGTGTGCTCCTGTGGGAATTCTTTCTGTTTGTGCTTCCAGGTGGTTAATGTGAGTCAGTTCTGCTTGGTCCAGAAGCCACATACAGCCATATTGTCAGACCACTGTGGCCAGAATATGCATTTCCTCTGCATTCTAACAGGGTCCTTAAAGACTGTAAATAAGATATTTGCTCAGACACTTTACTACACAGAACTGCTGTATGAGAGTTAGGTTACCCCTAATCACTTTGGTGTTTGAGCAGAAGTAATGCAAGTGTATTTGTCAATGCACATTTGCATGGAGTTTCATAGGACCAAATCAAAAGAATCATTATATTCCTTTAATAAGATTGCGTAACACAGAAAATAGAGTGTTAGTAAGTGTTTGATACTTCATTCATATATCCTTTGGGTGTGTGATAAGGAATCTTCCTGGGATGCTATTCAGTTTTAGTCTAAAAAAAAGGAAAAAACCCAGTCTCTACCAGAAATCGAAAGAATAATCTCCTCCCTGTGTCTAAGTTTAACAAAAGTTATGAATGCTTTTGAGAAAAGTTATACTGATGCCTTAAGTTTTAGTTTTCATATTTTCCAGATTCTGTATTGCATTAGTATATAACTCTGAACTTCATATAAAGTGTAGGCAAGTTCTTCTCACAGTGTAGTTAGACAAAACAGTCATTTTCCAGCCTGAGAACCAAGGATATCGTTGCAGCTTCAGGCCCAAAAAGTATAAACAGCAGTGAATTGAGGAGACCAATCTGGGAGGATGGGACTTCATAACCTGAATATGTAAATGAACCAAAACTTTAAAAAGTGTGAAAACGCATGACCTATCATCCATCTTGAGTGGAGCCACAGCCAGGCTCTTGTACTGCCCAAGGTGTATCCTTTGAAGGCCTCTTTAATCAGAAACTACTTTATTCCTTTAACTCTGTCTAGCCTCTGTTCTAGCCTCTCAAGGCACCAATACAAGGCATTCTGCTTGATCAGATTCTCCATCACCACCATAAAGACCAGATCCATGTTGCACCTGGTGCTTGATAGAATATGACAAGCAACTCTGACTGTTCACGCGATCCCTGGCATCTACAAGCCTTCCACTGTATCTCTTACGTCTTAACCCGTGCTGTGTAAGCACAAACCCTTCCTTTCTTCCCAGCAATTGCAAACCCAGTAAAACTGTGTATCAGAACACATGAAATCTTAGAATACAGTGCAGCTGAGTGAAATGACTGCAGACTCACTGCAGCAGTCCAGTACACTCATGAGCCCTCTAACACACTGGGGTTACCAATATTCCAGTAACCCTTGCCTAGGACACTCATGAAAAGCACATTTGAAAATTACCACATATCTTGGAAATAACCTAAAAACTAAACACAAAGGTGTTGTTAAAGGACGTATCGTTTTTCCTTAGCATATGAAGAAATTGTTCCCAAAATTACTATATCTATTGTTATCTGATTTTAAAAGGTCACAAAGGACAAAAACCTTAATGCTTTTGACAAACAAAAATTTCTGTGATTAAGAAGGTTACTTGATATACAGGCTAGATCTCTATCCTAAGTCTCTATTACTGCTAGCAAAACCTCATTAAACTTCAATAGATAATTCTTCATCTACTTTGGTGTACAAAGTGTTTGTATATAGCTTATCTTTTAACCAGTCAGTTTATTATAGTGTCCTTTTATTTCTCTTTCTCAATCTCATGCTACCATTCCACATTTTCTATACAACACCAACAGAACAGGCCACAATTGAAAAGTATTGAAAAGTATTTATATTGATGTAACTGGGATGTGATTCAGGTGCATGATCTTCCTTAGCAAATATAAAACAATTACACTTTTCTGGCAGTATAATCCATTTTCCAGTCAAGTCCCAAAATTATTGTTCCTTCTGAAGAACATGTGGAAAGGTCATCAAGAATGTAAGCTCTCTATGGAATGTTTCCAGCTTGCCTCATAATTAAATCCTTTGAGCTCTGATGCTTCATTGAAATTAATGTTAAAAAAAAAAAAATAGACCTTTATACTTGGCTTAAAAAAAAATTTAAAAATCAGTATCTTGCTTTGCTCTTCAAGAAGTGCAGGCAACACGCTTTTGCAAATTGACACTCACTGTCAAACGCCATTCTTGTGAGGCAAGATCAAAATAATACAGCTAGATATATGGACTTGAGCTGCAAATGGAGTATCCAGGCACTGTATAGATAAAGAAAGCAATCACAAAGTTGCAGAATGTCGTATTAAGCCTTGGAAATTATTACAGTTTATCCCTCCCCTCTAGGAAAAAAAAATAAAAATACTGTTTCTGAAGCATTAAAGCACTTAGTTAGAACACATTTGTTTCTAGGAGAGGAGCACTGTAAAACCTACATCACCCAAGGAAGACAGAGGAGCTGGCAATGAACACGGCTGCCCAGAGCCAGGGTTCTGCTCTGCTCCCCGTGCAGCCTCTGTGGGGCAGCAAACCAGGACAGGCTCCACCGCGCCCCACTGGTCTCTCATCCTCACCTGCTCTGGTCCCTGCTGGGAGCAGCAGCCTGCGACCCCAGGGAGGTGACAGTGCCCTGGGAACAGCTGTGGTGTGGCCACAGGGCTGGTAGTGACAGTGCCCAAGGCCCTGACGCCTTCCTCTGTTTATTGCTACCCCAGCCAATGCTCCTGTCCAGCAGGTGTCCACACTCAGCCGGCCTCAGAACTATGGGTGAGTTGCTATCATTAATTAACAAACCAAAAATTATCCATACTGTGTTGTAGACTAACAAACACCTGGGTAAAAGTCCTTTCTTCATGATGCTTTTTATTATAGTACCACACATTTTCATTTCATTTCTCTCTCCAAGCATATATAATTCAGCCACTTCTAGTGGGAGAGGCTGGAAATCATCCAGCAAAGAGCAGACTGATTCCACAAGTAGTGAAAAAGCAATTAGGTAGAAAGTAGTTGGAGAGGACCTCACCAGCTCTAGGCCAAAAGAAAAGGTTTCAAAATCCAGACCCCAATTTTCCTGCTATAATCTGCCTGAGATGATACTTACTTTAGTTTTTCATCATCATTCAGGTGGGCTGAGAATCTTAAATCTCTTCTTATCTCCACATTTAACATTACAGGTGAAGATAATCAAGTAAGTGTACGAGAAAAAAATATTCCTGAACAAAGTTAATTAACATCTCTTCTACCATTAAAACTCTCTGTGTGAATAGAAAATATGGCAGAAAGTTACTTTTTATGACTCCTGTTGCCTGGCTCTTCTAATGACCACATAGGACATAGTCAACTACTCTCTCAGTAAATCTGTGGGATAAACTATATTCATTATTTCTGCCTCATGAAACTACACAGAATTTATTTTGTAGAAATGTGGGGTAATTATATTTGGTGATGGTTGGGAGGCCAGTCCTTTCATGATTTCATAATACATGCCCTCTGCAACGGTCTGCATCTCCCCACCACAACCTCTGTTAGCAGCTGGAAAACTGGTCAAAAATCTATGCTTCCTTTCCAGACCATTAATGAGGCCTCTGTCCTGGCCTTGTATAGTGCTGCTGGAAAAATAGCAATTTCAAGGGCCTCAGATCATGCAGAGCCATTGGAAAGATTCCAGTCAGTTGGAATAACAAATGTCATGGGAGTGAAAGATGCTGCATCAGGCCCTCACAACATGACAGGGTCGATTTTGATATTTCATTTTTCATTTATGCAGGTGAAGCAAATGTTATCCTGTGGGAAATGTGTCATTGAACATTCAATGGTACATTCAAGGTACATTCAGTAAAAATTTTAGAAGTACCAGATGGAGAAGAACCAGAAGGTATCAGTCACTCCACAGTATCACCGAATGAGGACATATCTTGTTCTAAACTGCCCCACCAGTGGTTTTACTCCTAAGATGATTCAGGTAACTCCACAAGAAATGAGATGATGGAAGTTTTTTACTAATATAGCTGGTTTTGGCAAATGTAAGGCTTCCACTCTCAATTTCAAGAAAAATTTAGTGTTTTTTTTTAAATTATTATTTTAGCAGAATGTTAAGAAGAAGTAAGGCAGCCAAGAAGAAAAGAAGAATTTGATGCCCAATGAAAGAAACAGCTGATGGAGAACACTAGGGATCAGAAAACCATTCCCTAACTGAGACTTCCATCCCTGTAAGTGGAAAAATAGGCATCAAACATAAATACACCAGCTGAAAAACAGACATGGGGAGTGTTAGATTAATTTTCCTCCTAGGTTCCATCACCACATTTGCACATCTGTGTAGAAGAGAGAAAGTCTTGGGAGTATGGGGAAAAAAAAGGAAGGAGAAACAATTCCTTTTTAAAGACCTATTTACCACTGGCAAGAAAAAAAGCAACAAGTACAGGTATCTTGCTCATGGAAAAACTCAGAGCTACAGTACATTTTTTTTCTGGTGAGAGGTAACCAAAAAGGATAATTAAACCTCAGAGGCATTTTTTTGTCTTGTGCAATTTTTCTTTGAGTAGAAAACAAGCTTTGAGGCTGCCCCAAGACACCCTTAGGTTTGCTATAGCCACAAATGCACACAACAAATGAAGACATTGCATTGATTTGCTCCTCTGTTTCATGAAGGGAGACACCTTAATATTCACTAGGGACAAAGCACTGCCAAAAAAGAAAAGAAAAAGGAAAGAAAAGCCTGGCAATTCTATACTTAATGGAGTAAGAAAGAATATTTTCAGGAAATGCAGGGGCTTATTTCAAGTCATCAGCTGAAGCAGCCTGTCTTGCCTATAACCAAGTGTATTTGCATGAATAGCAGCTGTTTGCTAGCTTTCGTGTGAGGAAAAAGCAGAAGAAAAGTATATTATGTGGATTTTTTTTTTTAATGTTATAGATGCTTGTTTCTGAAATCAGCAGCAGTACAACAGAAATGTTTTCTTGTATAGATTTAATTTCAGTGCATTTGGGGTGGTCATCACACCTCACAGTTTACAAGGCCTTCCAAGAACCTACTTCAAAGTGATGTTCACATATTTAAGTCTCACATTGTAAAGCCTTGTCTGTTATACAGACATCCACCGAAATTAGACTCCAAATTATCCCCTCCCCTTCCCACCACCCCTGCCAGCAAGAGGGAGACAAGGGCAGAGACTCTGTGCTGGGATAATGATTTACTGAAAACAAACACAAATGGAATAAAGAACGCACAGTAACAGCAACAAAAGAAATTAAGAACAAAAGTATACCAAAACAGAAGGTTCTTTCCCAAAAAAGTTGTTCACCACCTCAGCTTAGTTCCCTGTGGTGACCGGGACAAAGACAGGAGAGTGGCTGCTCCCACCGCTAGTGTTTCCCATCCCCAAGCCCACGCCACCGGAAACAATGACAGACAAAACCCCTGAACTAGATTGTCTGTGTTGCACCATCGCTTTTCCAGACTGCTGTGGAGGCAGTGTTCAGCTTGGCTCAGCTTTCCATGCCTCATTCTACCACTGCTTCCTTTCTTGCACCTGCTCCTGCTCTACCATTACTCCAGTTCTTTTACTTAGAACACCTTTGGACATGAGTCTTATCTTTTTTTCCTTTAACAGGTGTTCCAACATTTCTGAAAATGGCGATAAATAATATCAGTTTTGAAGTCAAGACTAATGGCAGATTTGAAAATGTCTCTCTCTTTACAACAATAAAAGGGGTTTTATACAAAAATTTTTTGATTTTCAAAGATGTCACGCAAATCAAAACCTGTCTTCAGAAAGAACCATGTGGATGCAGAATTTCAGGAAAGCAGGAATAGTAAGTCCTGAATTTTGAAGTGCTTCTTGGTTACCTTCAGGGGTTTAGCACAGTTATACACAGCTAGAAGAGAATCTGTGAGATAGTATTCTCCATTTGTGATTCTCTTGTAACCTTTAAGCTATCTTTTTTGCTTTTGTTGCAGCCAAATAAATGCAGTAATTAATGTTGGTTTTGGTGCATGTTTTGTTTATTAATTCTTATTCAGTTAGTTAGTTTTCTCCAGGAAGAGTGTACCAATTTTGGAAGTACAGAGATAGCCTGGGGATTCTTTTAGCTGTGCACAGGCCCAGCATCAAAAGGATATTATCATGGAATAAAGTTGCCAGGAGGCAAATACTATTTATGAATCCTCTGGTCCTACAGTGCTGTAATGATAAGAAATGTCACTGTGGCATATTGTGCTGAATAACAAACATTCCTTACCTACCCACTTTAAAAGTGCAAGGAGCTGAAGCTGCTGGTTATCATTAGAAAGGGAAAAGACTTTCTGGCTTTTCTTGAAATTGCACCAAAAACTACCTTGTTAATTATGTCTGTGGTGGAGCAAAGAGTAGAAAGTTCTGAAAATGTCTACAATAGGCACATGAAATATAATTTGGCTATTTTAATTAAATAAGTTCTGAATATAACTAACTTTAATTTCAGACAATAATTAAAAATGTAATTAGTTAACATTACTATGTGACATCATTCACTAAATTTTTAATGGAAAAATGCATGAGGATACTCGGTGTGTTTACTGGGATCCTTCTGTGATGTTAATGATAAGCAATAAGATGGTGTTCTGTGTAAATAAATATACTCACTCTAAAGCCTTTAGATATTTTCAGGGTTTAATTGCATATGTAAAAGGTTACAAAAAACATAAAGTAGTGGGGTAATAAAGTCCTTGAGTTAACTTGATAAAACTTTTGCTTCTTCTAGTATGTCTTTTTTTCCCCCCAGTTTAAGTTGCATTAGTTTGGGAAAACCCTTAGCTGAAGGGCCTGTACAGAGGGAAAAACCAGCTGTGAGTGACCTACTTATACTGCAGTGGAGTCACGGTTCTGACTACACAGCATGTGAAATTAGGTCGTAGCTAATAGCTGCTGCTATCATCACAGCAGTCACTGCATCACACATTCAAGCCTTGTGTCTGCAATACAATTCTTGTGCTATCATCTCATGAGTCTTTTATGATTTTGTTAATTCTGCTTTTTTTTCACTGGTCTGAATTGTGACTGCAACTCTTTCCCTTACCTCTGTTTCTGCACTCAGCTATCATCTGCCAAACCCCTCTACTCTAGCAGTGCTTCTCTCCCTGCCCAGGAGAGAAGCTGGTGGATTTGAACCGGGTAATGTGTTGCTGTAGGACCTCACATGGAGGATGGAGAAGAGACATTTCAAACCTGCTTCTCAATGGGGTTGGATGGAGCTTAATTATGCCAGTTTAACATTGCCTAGATACAAACCCTGGCTTCAGCCACAGAATCACAGAATATTCTGAGTTGGAAGGGACCCACAATGATCATTAATTTCAATTCTTAATTGAATGGCCCAGTACAAGGATCAAACTTGTGGCATTATTAGCACCATATTCTCATGCATTGAGCAAATCTCAGCTGCTGCCAGAATCCATCTTTTTCTATTATTGTTTTTTTTCCTCATTTGCCTTTTTACATCTGCCCAAAGACAGCACCATAGAGGGAGCATTCCTTATTAAATTTACTCCTACAAATTCATATTTCTACAAGCATGATATGAAAGCTACAGATTACAGACAAAAAATTTCAACAGGGTGTACATATGTAAACTAAAGATATGTTCATTGCCCTTTGCAGTATTGTAGCTTAGTCTGCTCAGAGATTATACAAACATTTGTACAAGAAGTAGCTCCACAGTCAATACAATCTTCTGCTTCTATACATTGTTGTATGCACAACTTGGAAATTAACATTTCTTCAGTTTAATTACACAAATGTATGCAAAAGTAAGCTCAAGAGGAGAAAGCACATCAATATATGAATCCATCTGAAAATATGGATGAAATTTAAGGGAAATTTTTATGCATTACTATTGAGAAAAACATAACTTTATGAGGAGATGTACAGAAGACTATCCCAGTGGATGGATGGTTCATAATTTGAGTACCTAGCACAGGTGAAAAAAAGACTTTGGAATTCTGTTAATTGGTCAGGGAACATAATAAAGCTAAGAATAGAAGTAAAAGTAGAGAAAACCAAGAAACTTGCACAGACAAAAAATAACCAAGAAACTGGTATTCCTAAAGAAAAACATCATTGATTGGAGTTATTCTATCAGAAAGCAAATTAAGGTTATTTGAATGGACATGAACAGATGATCTCAAGAGGTTAATTTTAAATAAAATGATACTGTGATCCTGCAGTTTTGATCCTTCTCTGTGGATGTGCATTTCGCTTGGCAGATTCAGTAGGACACACCAGTGTATCATGGAGAGTGAGTTATATTATAGTCATTTAGTCACAGGGAGAATTAAACACTGACATATATATCTATCTAACAGCTCATGCATGAAAGAAGACTATAAATAGCCATCAAAGAATTAAAATTGGAACCTAGGTGAATCTTAAGCAATACTTAAATTTATTACAGAAATAAAAGTCACAGTAGCTCATTTTATTTTCCCTCGTTTCTAGGGATAAATATATGGATGAAGCATAGGAAGTTACTGATTTAGGTTTATTGCCTTCTTCGAAAGTACTCAAACTACATTTTGACACACATTTGAGATATCAAAGCACTGGGTGCACCAACAGAGTGCACCTGACCAGCCTGTATGCACCTTCTTTTTCATTCTTCTTGTGCAACCTCTCCCCTCTTCCATTGCAGTCTTTGGGGTCTGCCCTACCACAGTGCACCTTGAGCCAGGCTTCCGTGGAAACAGCAAAGCTGTGAGAAAACCTGAGAGATGCCCCACCCTGAGCCTCCATGTGCACCCTACACTCTTTGGCTCCAGAGCCACAGGTGAGCTCATGTCCTGTCCCCTGGTCCTTGGCTGAGCTGCACCATGGGTGTGCTGTGCCTGCCTTGTACGTTGCCCGTCCTGACCCTACTGCCCGTCCTGACCCTACTTTCTTGACTTGACTCCCTGGCTTGACTCCAGAGCCCCATGAGATGGAGCCCTTGTCAGAGTGGTCCCTGTTCTGCCTTGCTGTCAGCTCACCTTTCCTTGAGGAGCAGCCCCCTTGCTGCTTACTTGGCAGTTTTGTACTGAGAACAGAGAATACAAAGGAAATCTAGGATCTAGACACCTGTGTATTAAAAAGGTGTATTTCCATAACAGTTAAGGTTCATTGCTCTTAATGATGTTGTCCAAAGTCAGGTGCTTCAATTCCAAATTTTTGGCCAACGATTTCAAAATAGGGAGATTTTTTTCCTCCATTCATGTTCTACACTATAACCCATGTTCTTTCTAGCTAAAAAGATGGTAGTTTTATGTTTTTGCAAGTTCTAGTCAGGGTCTAAAATAACTTATCATAGGATCATAGAATATTTGAGGTTGGAAGGTAGCTTTAAAATTCCTTTGGTCCACCTCCTCTGCAATGAACAGGGACATCTTCAACTGGATCAGGCTGCTCAGAGCCCTGTCCGACCTGCCACTGAATGTTCCCAGAGATGGGACACCCACCACCTCTCTGAGCAACCTGTGCCAATGTTTCACCACTCTTGCTGTAAAAAACTTCTATCTAAACTAAATATTTTCTCTTTTAATTTAAAACCATTAGTCATTGTCCTATTGTAACAGGCAGGCCCTGCTAAAAAGATTTTTCCCATTTTTCTTATAAGGCCCCTTTGGGTGCTACATAACTGCAATAAAGTATCCCCTGAGCTTTCTTTTCTCCAGGCTGAACAAGCCCAACTCTCTCAGTCTATATTTCTAAGAGAGGTGCTCCAGCTTTCTGACCATCTCTGGTCTGTTTCATTAGTGTTGTATTCCTCTAAGGGGGGAATGGTTTTTCCCAAAACCCCTGTAACAGATAGCCACATGGTTTGGTTCTTCCCCCCATAGTCCTATCCCCCTAAACCTGGATTGGCTAAGGGCCAAAACTTATCTATCCCAAAGAGGGGATAAAACCTGCCAGCATTTCCTGTGTCCTTCCTCTTGCCCTGGCCACTCCCTCCTTCCCTCCTGCCTCCTGTGCCTGTCACCACCAAGTAGGCCTGAATAAACCATCTCTACAAAGCACCATCTGTGGTAAGAGCCTGTTCTGATATCCTTTACTCTGTTACCTATGATAGATTTCCCCCCAAGGTCTCCCTAATACCTGAGCTAGTCAAAGATCCCTGGGGGGTCTGTGGGGGGAGATTTATCACATTAGGTTCAGGTTCTTCAAATAGTGAGGATCCCAGATCTGGATGCAGCACTCCAGGTGGGGTCTCTCCAGAGCAGAGAGGGAGAGTCACCTCCCTCAACCTGCTAGCCATGCTGCTTTTGATGCGTTTGGCTTTCTGGCCTGCAAGTGCACATTGCCAGGCCATGTCCAGCCTCTCATCCATCAACACCCCCAAGCCCTTCTCGGCCAGACTGCTCTTGATCTGATCATCCCCCAGCCTGTGTAGACACCCATGGCTGCCTTAGCTCAGGTGCAACACCTTGCACTTGTTCTTATTAAACCTCATGAGATTCCCATGATCCCACTTCTTGGTCTTGTTTGGGTTCCTCTGGATGGTATCCCATCCCTCAGGCGTGTCAACAGCACCACTAAGCTTGGTGCCATCTTCATGGAAAGTACATAAATATCTTCAATGTCCGTAGAGTCAAAAAGGAATCATGTAAGTGGAATGTATGTCATTATCACAGCCATTAGAGAACTATGTAGAAGGTTCATAGATTCATCTGCTTTTTCAAGAAACCTCGAGACATTCCTTCTAAATTTGATTGACTCTTTTAATTATGTATTACTCTGAGAGGTTTTATTATTTCTGATGGATTTTAACTGCATGGTTGTAAGGTAATTAGAAGGTTTTGTTGAACAACTACATAAAAATTAAATGAATTTTTATTAAGCTGTTACCTCTAGTGCTATCTACCATAAGCTTGATGGGATCTTTTCATGAATCTCCCCACAGGCTTCTAATTGACAGTGAATCACAGTGCTGTTTCCTCAGTTGAAAAATACCTGCAAATTTCCATTGCTTTGTAGCAGATATTATTGTGGTCATCACATTCCTATGAATAAACTGCCAGCTTTAGAAAATAATAATGCTTTGTTGCACCTTACCTTCCATGGCATCACTCATGGTTTCTCTCTTACTATTAATTTTTTGAGGTAAATTACTCAAAGTGTTTTGGGGATTTTTACTATAAAAATGGTCACAAACAGGAAGTAGTCATATTGTTGGGAGAATGAGGAACTGACCATCATCCCTATAGGGTTTAATAGCAGTAAAAACCACTCCCTTCACCTTTAAAGTTCTATTTTTTTTTTCCTGACACATCTTTAGGTAGAAAATTTAATGCATGAAACACATATATATGTTTCAGTATTTAGAAATATTCCTTAAGTGTGAGCAAATTCCAATTTTATCTGCTGAGACACAAAAGAGAAGTTGTTTTTAAGAATGATAAATAGCTTTTTCCTTTGAGATAAACTAGCTTCTGGGGAGAAAATATTCACATAATTTCTCTTTTGGCGTTTCTTCCTGCCCTCCTGTTAGCAAGGCAAACTTCGCTTTCTCCCAAGGAAATACACATGAGATAAGTCCATCACAGAACCTGCAGTTCCTTACAGGCAGACCCTGTCAATACATGTGTAGGTCTCTTGCCTTTCATGTTCTATTTCCACAAATGCTTATGTCTGCTGCCTTTGCAGGCTTTGCCGTGTTCTCGATCTTTCTTCACACTGATTCTTCTTAATTTGCAAATCACGAGAGCAGGGTGAAATACAGATCATTTGGTGCCCATTTTGGTACAAACCAGCACATAAAGCAAAAGTTTTCCTGCCATGTCTTGCCTGCATATCATTGCAGTGCAGACAACTACTGCAGCCTCCTGGCACCTGTGGGCCAAATAAACTTTATTCATATGCAACTCATAAATAAGGTTACACACTTGCTAAAGAGCAGTATATTTTGTAGTTTTATTTACCCACAATTAAGACAGCAAATGTAAGTGCACACTTCTGTGATACTAGAAAAAGATAACAAAGGAAAATGCTATATGAATTATCTGTTCTGTTTCTGACAGTTTTATCAGATTGGTTTCACAGAGAAAATGCATCCTTATATGCATATGCATAGTATCTGTTTTCCTACAGTCACCTTCTGGGGAAGAGCCAGACAGATTTGTCCTCTGAATCTCTCTGGGAGCAAAGGTAGAAGGCATTTGGACCTGATATCCCCTCTGTGTAATGCATAATGCACCATGGAGATAAAGAAATCCCATTTGTGTAATAAAAATGAAATAGACTAATGACAAGAGAAATAGAACTACTAGAAAATAAGTTGATTCAAATTTTCCAGTTGTATCACTAACTAAATGCAAGGTGTCTCAAACTTGGTAAATCATAGCCTGGAATGTTTATTGGTGGGCAAAGAATAACTATACAACTATTCATTAAATTGTAATGTTTTCGGATATAATAATTCCTCCTAATCTGTTGTCCTCTCCCCTCTGCTGTTTGTAAACGTCCTGTTAGTATGCCTGATCTGAAAGAGAAGTCTGTATATATTAGCATATGAAAGCACATTCTGATTGATACTACCTGTTGCATGGAAATGAAATTGCTTGAATGAGGAAATTTATGGATTTTGGCTAAATTTAGCTACTTTGTGTGTATACCTGATACAGAGGTGATCACCCTCATCCTCCCCTTCCTTACTGTGTTTCAATGCAAGATGGATAGAAATGATATAGAAAAAGATGTGCTAATCCCTCACATGAAAGCAAAGAAGTTCCAGGGGACCACTGAAAAATTAAACTTGTACCTACCAGGATTCAGTCTGTTCCTTACTCCTCACAACAGTGCTAGAAGTGATTCAATGAGATTTAGTTTTTATAATAAGAAACCTTGTCATGCAGTAAACCATCATCAGTTGTGCTCACTAGAATATGCAGATATTTTAATACCCTTGATATAATTTCTTTGACCTCTGAATCCTCTAGTTTTTTGAGCAGAACCTTTCTGATGCATATTAGGCAAACATGCTTAACAAAATCAGGACCAGGGATTTTGTTTGCTACTCTTCTATGAGGTTCAAAGCTCCGAAAATTGGCTGTATGGAGGAAATCAAATCACCCTCTTCTCAGACTAAATCTGAACTGGATGTCACCCTCAAATATTCATGCATGCAATTTAATGGGCTCATTCATGATGTACAAGCAGCATTTATCTCAGCTCTAATATATTAGATACAACAATTTTAATAGAATCAGGATTGTCACAGATATAGTTTTAGAAATAAAGAAACTGAAACAGAGGTGTGATCATCTAAACCTGTGGTAAAAGTAGAATTCAGGTTTCCTGAGTAGAGGTAGTTGAATGCTTGTCTGCCCTGAAAGAAAAGTCGATCTTCTGGGAAAAAAAAAAAAAAAAAAAAAAAAAAAAAAAAAAAAAAATTTTTTTT
>VXBB01009671.1:253213-287236 GCA_013399915.1 Illadopsis cleaveri
AAAAAAAAAAAAAAAGAAAAAGCTTTGTTTTGAAAAAAATAGGAAAAAAGAGTAAGAATTTCTAAATATGGAGAAATAAAATTCGAAACAAAATTATAGAAATGTTGCACTTTGCTTAAACAAAGGACTGTAGGAATCCAAAGCCCAAGGCCTCCAACTTCAACTAAAACTCCCAGTGCTTCTAATTTCTAAGCTACTCCCCAGACTTCATGGAAGGCAAAAGGAACAAAAGCCCTCCAACAAGTCTCAGGATGGCAGCTGAGTTGCAATTGAGCTACAACATTTGAAAACCTTGAGTTACCAACTCCAGAGTGAGACACATCCTAGCTGCCCATCCCAAGATACAGCTCATATCGCAAACGCAGAAAACCTGGAAAAACTACAAAACCTGAAGAGCTTCATCTCCGGCAGATTTCTGACCACTTCTAGATGCTTTGTCAAGGATCCTGGACTCCTAACCCATACCTACAGCTTAAGTTTTGCAGATGGGCATGTGCACCACAGGCCACAGAAATCCAGCTGCTGCAGGAACCAGACACCTATATAAATATGCAGGAACCAAGCAGTGCTCTTTTAACTGTCTTCTAATTTTTGCAAACAATAATTTCTAATTAAAATGTATTCAGTTGTGGAGGTGCAGGATTTTGTTTAATATTTTTTTTATTGTAAGTTTAGCTTAGTTCTGTGTACCCAAGATGGGCCCCTTGCTGCCTCAGAACTGTTCTTATCAGAAGGTGATTCATGTTCTGTGTAGTTTCTATTCTCCTTTAGTCCAGCCTCCTAATGTATCTTCTCCCTGCCCATCCTAAGTCCTGTCCCCTAAGTCCAGAAACTTCGAAGAGTTCTGCCCAGTGGTTGGCAGAGACCCTTGAGACCCCTCCCCAGTGCACCTTTGATTTGTTCTGAATTATGTAACCCAGTTGGCATCTGCTCCCCAGTTTTGTCCCATTGGTGTAAAGTTTGTATCCACCCCTGCAGCTAGCCCTGAACAAAACCCCCCCGGAGCCCAGGTACGGGGTCTCTTTTGAAGAACCGGACCTAAGGTGAGGGGTCTCCTTTGTGCTCCCCAATAAACCTTTGTTCCTCACCTCCGAGAGTCCCCTCTTTCATTCGAACCACGGTCATGACAGTGAGAGCCGAGGTTCTGCAGAGCCAAGAGCCCACACTGTGATCCTGTTGAGGCGTGTCGGAGCTGACCGGGCTGCCCAGCCGAACGCGGGCTGACCAGCGGGACACGCGCAGCAACATTCAGTCATAAAGGAGCTACCTATATCTAGTCTTGTTTCCTAGTTCTTTCGATACTGGATCACCCGTTACATGGTCCTGAATGTGAAGACTAACAGTGTTCGGTAGTTTTGAATATAGATTTCATTGAGGAAGGTCTAAATTTAGCAACTTGTACTACTTTTAAACTGCTTTGGTGGCAAAATCTTCGCTACACATGAAAAAATCTCTCTCTTCACCCACCTCGTTTCCTTTCTTCATGAAAACTACTTTGGCATCATACTAAGTATGGCATAAAAACAGTTGGGGGTAGAGGACAACATTGGCAGTGCATCTTACCGGGTTGTACAAGGAGTATCTGAAGGATTTTACTGAGAGAACTGAAAGACAAAGGGATCTACAAAGACACAAGAAACCTCTAGAAGCAGAAACTTTCTTTGTGAAGGGTGATTTAAACAGAGTATCAATATCCCATAAAAATGATGAGTCGTATTCAGAAATCATGGGATAAGCTTAAAAGTTAGAACTAAAACTTATTTTCATGCCTTGTCTCCTAATTTCAAATGTTTAAAAGTCAACTATGACATGCCATCTACCTGTGCCTCTCAAACTAGTCTTTAAAATCAAGGCAATGAGTAAGCTCTTTTTGCCTTTAGCAAATATTAAGTTTTCTTTTTAAACAGTTAACTACTCATATATTCAGCTGACTGGACTTTCCAGAACCAAAGCATTAATATCATAATAAACAACAAAAATCATAATAAAATGACAAGAGTTGAGTGTATAAAAATAATTTTGACTCAGGAGTCTCTGTTCTAAATTGCACAGGAAGATCATGGAATTGGGAGAGAAGTTTTGGATTTTAATTATTTTTTTCTTTTCCCATCTGATAGAAGTCCACTGAAAAAGATATCCTGTCACTGGTAGTTTTCCAGAGGAGAAATGTAATAGTTCACACTCACTTTTCTTTCATAGTACAAAGGAATAGTACGCAAAGTTGATATGCAAATGACAAACTATGAAAAATTTTCTCTACATCCTTTTCAATATTAACAGTAATCTTCTTTTTCATTGCTTTGTTTGTTTGTGGGTGTTTTTTCTTTGGTGTCCTAGGGTGACTATGATGCCTGTATCCCCAATCGTCTGTTCTGTGCGTGCTGTNGGGTTTGCTCTCCAGAGGAACCCCATTTGGAGGTTTCCTCCCAAATTTGCCCTAAACCAGGACATTTGGTTTTTTGTTTGTTTGTTCAGCTAACTAGAAGGCTTTCTATTTTTATTGCATATATCCAGCTTCAAGTTCATTCTGCACTTGGCCTGCAGAAGCCTTAGGTAAAAACCTTTGTGCCAACCATAAAGGAATAGGAACCTTGACCCCCAGCTGTATATGCCAATGCTCTGGCCAGTAGATAACATAAATATCTACCTATTTTTGACAATATGAAACTGAAACTTTACTTCTGAATACATATGTTAGCAAAATCCTGCTTTTTGCAAACATTCTCAAAAGCTTTCTTTTCAGTCCTGCCACGGAACAAAGGAAATAAAATTGAAGACATTGTCACAAAATGAAATTGTCAGCTTTGGTTAGCAGATGCATATTTCATCTCCTTCTGCCCATCATTAGCAGCTCTTTGTAGGAGTAGAAAATGAGCCTCTATTCACATGGCACTTTGGAAAGTGTGTAAATGTTATCTTTTATGGGAATAAAAAGAGTTTCTGAGTCCAGTTTAAAATGAACACACTATTGTTGTGAAAAAAGATTTCAGTGGTAGGGACATAATGACTGTAAGTCTGGAGCAAATTTATCATTATGAAAAAATGCGCCCACTTTTCCCAATAATTCTCTTTCATTAAGGTAATCTTTGGCTGCTTTACCTTCTTGAATCTACCTAGGTTTCCCACTTTCACAAATCTTGTTCCCTCAAGACAGCTCTGTAATGAGAGTGAAGTGTTTTTATTATTGCTTTTGTTAATCATGTTTCCTGCATCCTGCAAAGTGCTTCTTACTCTAAACTGTGCCAGAATTATTGGGGAATTAATCAATACTTGTTACCAGTCATGATCACAGCTGTTAATCACAGCTGTAATTACCAATTGATTAATTAGTTCAGCCCTGTTCAAAAGTCAGGAGTCATTAAATTTCCAGGACACATAACTTTAAATTCAGCCCAATATCCACAAAGCTATACAATTACATTTCAACCCACCGTAATTTATTAAAAACTTTTAATTATTACAGTGGTTTCCAGTAACCCAAACTGAATTCTTAGTCTATATATGGTTTCTCACTGCATACCTACTCTAAATATAATTCAAGGAAAACCCAACCTGCACATGTTTAGGGACCTTGCTTTGAATTACCCTTTCATTGTGATAGATGCATCAGCTAAAGAACAACATTTGGGTGTATTCCAGAGGCTGATACACTGAAATTACTTACTTTCTTCTGCATGTGAATGCAATTTATATTAGCAAAACAGCATTTCATGGCATTAACTTAGGTACTGGCTGATTTTTACTGGACAGTGTGTATTGTCTAACTCTTAATTCATTGAGCCTTTTTCTCCATAATCCAAGCAGAATAATCTGAATCCATTGCTTGAAGTTTTAACAGGGTAAAAGGAGGTAAGTTAGCTGTTACAAGATAAACATATTTCCTTATGCTTTCTAGTTACTTAGAAAATTTATAATATTTTCTGTAAAATCACCTGTCTGCCTTTGCTCTCAATACACCATTAAAATAACTTTGATTAAAATTCAAAGGTCAGTCCTTGATTTAAAACACACAGTTCTTCATTTGAAAGAGTACAAACCCCAGGCAGCTGTAAGACTACTAAACATAATCTACTTCATTGTCTCATAACTTGTGTTTGAATGTGAATTTTGGAATACAATTTTGTTTGGCAGCATGTGCTCACCCCACTGCTTTTCTGCTTATGACATCTATCTACTCCTCAGTCAGTTTTTGTTTCTCCTATTTCCTCTTCCTATCCTCCTCTTTCCTTTATAATCAGGAGCTCCTTTCTGTCCTCAGATGCAATTAGTGATCTCTTACCTGATTGCCATATTCTGGTAAGGTTTAGACATGAGAAACTGATATACCATTGATCATAATAATCTTCTTCTGAAAGACTGTAGTATTTGAATGTACCACTACCTGTTGCACATCTCATATTTTATTATTCTCATGCAAAGCACAAGGATTTTTCCTATCATTGCCTATGACTTTTCAGTGACAGACAAGAATATTGGGAAAAATTAGTCCCCAATAAATTAGTGTCACCCATCTTGCCCAATGATCAAGTTAAAATAATACCCTGCACATAGACATATCTGCCTGCCTTAATCAACCCAAGAAATCAAAAAGGGTTCAGCTAATAAGTAAATGCAAAATGTATTCATGGAATATATTGCTGTAACAAATTTTAAAATCTTTTAAATGGAGCCAGAAAAAGAAATTATTTAAGTTTTATTTTATACACTGTACATTTCCAATATGTTAAATACTATTTCATCATCTAATGAGCACCACTATCAAATAAATTTGCTTTAAGAATATTAGTAATACTTAAGTATTGCAGAAAAACACTTATATATTTTAGCCTGATTTAAAGATATTTAACGGTAGCTAAACTTTATCTTTCTAAATGCATCTGCTCATACAAAAATATATCTACTGACTGACACGCTGTACCACTGGGCCAGAGGTAGTGGATTTTTTGTTCCAGATGTTGTTACATTATCACACAGCATGGTTTTCTCTTACCTCTCAACTAGATAAAGCATAGTAGCGAAAATAGAAAGTACTGAAAACATAATGGCTGGATCCCTTGGATTTCTTGATAGTGTTACACATTATATCCATATTAAAAGCAAATAGCTTTAGCAAGGATAATGGTGTCTTCCAAAGAATATCCAAGGAATTAGAGGCTATTACCCAGTGGCTGAACAGCTCTGTAATATCTCTGCAAGTTCTGAAGCTGGGCTATGTCTGCTCCTCTCACTGGATATCTGTTGGTGCTGCTGATGTCCGTCCTAAGTGCTGTCATTACAGCTTGCAAATTGCTAAGCCATGCAAATTCAATGCTCCTGGGAGCAGAATAATAAAGGTTATGCATTGTTAAATGAGTCAATGATTCAACTCCCTTTTCCCTCAGCAGTGCTTTATAGTGGATGCCCATTCAGCCTCACAGGGACAAATAAAAAGGGGGATTTTCAAGCAATATCCCTCTAAAGGATGAGGTGTCACGGTCCCTTGGCAAGTGACTACTTGGATGGCAGAGCAGTTTGATTTGCAACAGTTATAAAACAGCTATTTCTGACCCTAGAGCTAGCAGAGTTAATTACAGTAGTAAGCTGTTTGGAGCAACTAATTTATATTGTGATGCCTTAGTTGGCACAAGAAAGAAGAGATTTGTCAAAATATACTGAGACAGCTCCCCCAAACCTTACTTTGTTTTGTAACCCAACAGTAAAAATCTTGTTTTGTTATGACAGAGACAGAATATAATCAAGGGAAGGTGCATCTTCCTTGTCCTTAAGGCCATGTTTTCAGTTCCAAAGAGTGTTAGCTGACAGGCCAAACATGTTGTGCAGAGTCTTTCAGAAAAAGAAAAATGTTGGGGTTATTCTTGTTTTCACAAGAACTACAAGTTACAGAATGACAGCCTTTTGGCTAGGCTAGAGAAAACTTTCAAGGCTAACTGTGTAACAAATTAAGCACCCAGTCTCCCACCTGCTGCTTACTTCATCTTTTGCCATCAGACTGTAGAGGTACTAGTGACTTACGACAGCTTTTGCCATCATTCTCTGGCATTCAACCCTGTTGATTAGTTAAATAAAAAGGAAATGTCACTGACAAGAATGCACAATTCATGTGTTTATGCTTTAAAATGGATTATTAGAGAAAATTGAATCTTGAAGGGCAGAGAACTATGAATATTGGGTTGTAGCAAAATTTTCAGAAACTCACTTTCTCCGTCCTTGCTTCTACTTCACAGTTCCCACAGGAGCTATTACCAACAAGTTGTGAAAAGTAACCTGAGTTGTATTAAGACACCATCAGGCTGAATCTGTGTGGCATTTATTAGGACTTTGTCTGGAAGTCTCCACTCTGCACCTTCAACTAAGCTCTTTCAGGTTTGGATGGATCATTATCTATTGTCTGTGTCTTCATATGGTACCCATCTGACAGATGAGCAAAGAAAAAGAGTATTCAGGACAGCAAACTAAACATTTTTTCTATCGGGTCACACCTGTAAGACCAGATAACTGAAAATGGGAGATGGGAAACAAACTTTCTTTTTGTTCTCTGTATGCCAACTCTCCCTCTTTCTTCTGTGCCACAAGTCTAGAGGCATTGTTCTTCTGAACCTCACCTACTCCTCACAGTACCATGTTGTGCATGATCCTGGTTCTAAGAGGCAGAGATTTCTGCACACACATTATCAAGAGGTCTCAAGGCATCATGCAACTCTTACCAGTGAATAAAGCCTCATAAACTTCAGTTTATGAACCAAGCTTCACTGTTGGTCTTGTTTGATGTCTGCCTAGTGGAGTAAGTTATGAGAGAGAAAAACAACTTTTCTCACTTTTCTGTTTAATAGCTTTTTTTTCCAGAACAGTGGAATATCAATAAAAAGTGAAGTTATTTTATCACTGTTATTTACCAGAGCATGGGACTTTATGCTTTGCTAATCTGTAAGACTCAGTTTTGACACAGCTCGTCAGCTCTTATTTTATAAACAAGATGGACAATCTCACATAGTTCACCAAAGAGAATAAAGGATCCATATGCCAAATTATTAACCCCAGTTAGCAGAAAAAAAAGTCATTATTAATAGACAAAAATTAGGGTACAGACTTTGTCTCCATTTGAGAACACACAGTTTGAGCAATGTATGTACAGATTTAACATAACTCTGATCATCTTCCTTTCACATTGATTCCAAATGATTAATTGGATCTGTGAAAATGAGGCAAAAGGTCACCCTTCTGGAAGCTAGGCTGTCAAAGTCACTAACTACTTTGATAAATATGGGCTCTGATGACTTCCCGAGGCTGTCTTCAGCCCATCAGATATTCTTATGCATATTTAAAAATGTAATTTAACTTCTCATATACTTTATTTTTAGTCTTGTCTGTTCCTACAAAGAGGAGGATGTAAACAGGATGTGAGAAAGGAGTATTTTAGAACTAAATTATCATAAGTTTATATCAGAGAAGATTTGTTATGTCATGTTTTAAAATCAGAGAGGTTGAGGAGGATTTGCATGCCAGAATGTGCAATTTTAGAACGGGTGGTTTGATTGCCTGTCCTGGTTTTGGTTGGGAGAGAGTTAATTTTCTTTTTAGTAGCTGGTACAGTGCAGTGTTTTGGATTTAGTATGACAATAATATTGACAACTCATTGAGGTTTTGGTTGTGAGTAGCGCTTCTTCTAAGTTAAGAATTTTCCATTTCTCAGGCTCTGACAAGAAGCAGGTGCACAAGAAGCTGGGAGGGAGCATAGCCAAGGCAGCTGACTTCAACTGGCCAAAGGGATTTTCCACACCATAGGATGCCACGCCCAGTATGTAAACTGGGGGAGTTGTCTGGAAGGTGCTCAAGGACACTCAGCTGGTGATGAGCAACTGAAATGTGCACCGCTTGTTTCTCTCAGGTGTTATTCCTGTCTTTCTCTCATTTCCATTAAAATTATTATTATTATTGTAATTCTAATATTTTGTTTTGTTTCAATTATTAAGCTGTTCTTATCTCAATGCACAAGATTTCCATTCTTCCAATTCTTCTCCTTGTTACGGGAGAGCAGGGAGGGGGCTGAGCAAATGCCTGTGTTGCACTTAGTTGCTGGCTGAGACAATGACACTGTACTAAGGTGAGAAGAGGAATTTTTATTAAGTCTGTTGAAGTTTCACAGACCTACAGAAGTAAAAGATATATAGTGGTTAGATTTGGAATAAATGATGGAACACATCATTAATTTTATTATTGATATAATTTTATTTTTATTATTGCTCTGAGAAATGTCGCAATATCTGTATTGTCAGAGGTCTGACATCTGTAAGGATGTGCTTGGTATTCACACTATTGTGATTTTTACAGGAATAAAAATTGTACTGCTTGATTCCTGGAAAATTATTTCCAGTAAACCAGTGATCTTTAGAAGCAGAATAATCAGACATTTGCAGTTGGTGTACTGTAAGCATAACTTAGAGACTGATTAAAGAAATAAACAAAGTCACTCCCATAAAACTTTCACAAGGATTTTATAAAGACCAGGTAAGCAAAGCAGGACATAATTATGTAACTGTTTTCCCTTAGTAGAGTTTCTAAGACATTCCAAGGCATGAAAGGGCTCAGTAGACGATCTTTCTCTTAATCTGATAGTAAAAAATGTTTCCAAGCCACAGACATGGAAAACTGAGCATTGTGGGGGCCTTGGCATGCTATCATATTATCCTCCAGAATGACCCCCCATAACATGGCTCTGTTCAACTGCTTTCTGAAAGAAGACTCTTGAGTAGAGAGGAAAAATAGTCTGTATGGGTTTTAACTTACAAAAGGCAAAAAAATATTATGGTGGAATGACTATAATTGTCTTCCCAAACCACTCCAAAATTGTAAAATTTGTGTGTACTAAACACAACTTTTAATTTCCTGTGAGGAACTAAAGTTGGAATTATTTGTACAAGGTGTGCTTGCTTCTCAGCAGCCTCTGCTCTCTTCTTTGTGCACATTGCTGTCATGCCAAAGCATGACCAATTAATAATGTCTCTGGGAGAGAGAGAGTGGTCTTTTCCAACTTAATGAGATGGAGTCTTTTCTGCAAAGAATTGGCAAGTACATCCCTCCTAAGAGAGACCCATCTGGCACCTAAAGGCTTGTAGTAAGTATCAAAGCAGGCTGCTGCAAGTTTCTAAGGGACATGACATTATTAAATGAGACTGAAGAAGCCAATGACCTGTGTGCTCCTATGCATGACATGATTGTCAAGGCCTTTCTTAGAAATGTTCTTATATATTCCGTGAAGCTCCCTGTGGAAGAACTGAGCACAGTGTCTGCAACAGAGATTCTAGTTGTGGAAAAAGGAGATAATATAAAATTTGGAAGCTCTTTTATGCCTTAAAATTTTCCTTTAAAGTCCAAGAGCACCAGAAAGCTAGTTTCTGCAATAGATGCAATCAAAACTCATAATGAAGTAAAATCTGGACTCTATCAAACACTAACAAACTCCTACGGGGAATCAATACCTCCCAGTGAAAACAAAGTATTGGCAATATATCACTGGGATATCAGTGCAGAAAATTGGTTATTGGCCCAATATTTAATACCCACTATCTGAGACAAGAGTTTCCTGTCTTTGTGCAGCTGTACCAACAAGAGGAACATGATCTCGTATTGATTTATGCAGCTTTGGCCCAGGTAGGAACTTCAATTTCCTGTTGTCTTGGGAAGGAATGGGAGTCTCTCATCCTTCACTCTCTTTCTGAAGTACAATTGACTTGCAGACAGTGTAGGGAACTAAAGGAACTGCAACCTTCCTCACCTGTATTTTCCAAGATAAGCTGGTGTTGAAAAGTAATTTGTGACCTTTGTGGTTCATAGTCTCTCTTGTGACAGGTCCATGAAATTTCCTGGGTAATGCTGAGCAATGCTGTCTCTACAGGTCAGTACTGTACAGTTCTTAGAACAGCCCATGCCATCCAGTTCAGCTGCATTTTGCAGTTCTTTGGCTACTCCAGGGAAATGTATTGGGATGACAGTCTCCTAACATACCATTGAACAAGAACACTTGGAAGAGAGGATTGACTTGACCTGAGTCATGGAACTTGAAAAGATCCCTTTCTCATGCAAAATGAAAATAAAGACTGTAACAAAATTTATTGGCAAAAAAAGTATAGACAGTATATTACAAGATTTTATCAGGATATGGACATCAGAAAAGTATGAAAAGACATTTTTAACCTTCTTCAAAGTTGAAGTATACAGTGTATGTTCCTCTTTCTCTGTATGCAATTGGCAAGCTATAGCTGAAATGTCTTGCAGAGCCTGTCCTCAGGAAATAAGTTAGCATGTAGCTCATGAACATCCACTCTTGTCTGATATCTGCTGGTGCAGTCTTTCAAGAATCAGAAGTGATGATGAATATGGTGTGACTGACTCACCATCTGGTTATGATGCAGTATGTGACATATCACTTCATCAAAGACTCATGAGAAACCTTATTCCTCTGCATGCTTCCCAGCAAGTGCTATAGTCTGATCCCCTAAAAAAGCCCATCATACTTGCAGCTTGCCTATAATATGAACACATTTTCTGGAGCTTCACTGTTAAGTGCTGCCCAGGTCACTTTCTGACAAATGGCGATTCTCTACAAAGAAAGCGGCAATCTCTGATAATAAGAGGCAAACTATTAATGCTTCTTTGGTATTCACTATCACATCATAGATCACAATGAAAATTCCTTAGACATCATTCATGTTCTGTAATTAATATTTACCCCTATGGGAGAAAGCTTGGTGACACTTAGTATATGTGTATTTTTTAACATGCCCCTCCAAAACGCATCTCAGACATGGTCTGCTTTGGTAAGGGAAGAGGAAGAGATGATAGTCCAGAAAATCCTAGCGCAACTATTCAATCCAATATTCAAAAGTAACCCCTCCAAGTCAAATGAACTGTTCGGCATGCAGAGATGCCACAAGATTTTCCCTAGTAATGTCACCCTCATATCTCAGTTTGCTCACCTGTAGAGTAGACCCAATAACTTGCCAGGTGTACTGCAGTCAGTGGGATTGGTGAGCTATCTGAATGATAGTGGGTTTGTTGTCCCATCACACTCTTCCATCCTCTTTGAAAGAAATGACAAGTCCTTAAGGCTAAACAAGTCACCTAGGACATATTCTATATTTTCACATAATTCTTTGTATTTGAATGCACATATACTTAGCAGTTAGGTGCTCTGCTGCTTGAAGAAGATGAAAGTACATAGCTCATTTTATATACAGGGCTCCCTGCAATTCCACATTAGTCAATGAAAAGGATATAACTGAATGATAAAGGAGCAGTAGTCACTGCTCGAATTATTTATAAGTCATTCATCTTTATGTATAGGACTGTCAGGGTTTTTCCACTCACATAGAAGGAAAGAAAAACCAAGGCTTGGTGCTTGCTCTTCCAAGGAACTGTGCTGTTTAACTAAAACCAGGTGGAAAATAATGATAGAAGGAAAAGGCCACACAAAAATTAAGTTTTAATGCAGCTTTAAATATAGCTTGTTAAAAAGAAAGTATAAGAAGAGTAGAAAGAAATTTGCACCAAGACTCAAGTTACCCTCAATTTACCCTCAATTTACTTTCCTACAAAGTGAGTGTAAATGTATATGAGAAACACACTTTTGATCTGGTGACATTATGCTCACCCTTTCCATTGGTGTAAAGTAGCAAAGGATTAGACAATATTGAGTTCAGGTTATGAAAGACAACATTCTGAGAGAAATGGTGAGTAGGAACACCATTTTTAAGAGAGATAAAATTGAGATGGATATCCTTCTAGTGCCTAACACCCAGAAAAAAGGATGAATCCATAACAGGAAAGGTATTTTTTTTACCTTGTTCCTCTGTTGTTTTCAAACTCAAGCTGTAGCAGAGAAACTCGTACACAATTTTTTTTAATAAAAAGTCCAAGATTCATGAAATAACCATTGACAATTAAGCAACACAATGAAGTCTTCCTCTTCAAAGGCAGGTCAGAAAAACAGAGAAATATGCAAGTTGCCACAGTTGGCAGAGAGCCTTCTGTCATATTTGTCTGGTTTTTTTGTTTACTTTTTTTTTGGTGAAAGCATTTTTGGCACCACCATGGTCCTGATGAAATCATTGTCATAATTCCATGTGCTCAAATTTTCTATGTTTTTTTTTTCTTTGGACAAAAGACAAGGTGGAATCAACCTCTGAAGCATCTGGAGCATCATCTCATCAATAAAACTATTTCGATAACATGCCATAACTAGTTTTCAGATTCTTGAGTTATGAAAATCTGATTCTAGCTTTAAGTCCAGCTGGCTGCTTGGGCCATCATTTGTTAAAAAAATATCTGGAGACAGAACCTTGGCTGTCAGGATGACTTTCTCTGTTGTGTGCTTAGCAGTACTGGAAAAAATTTGCAGCTTTGCACAACTTCTCAGTACCAAATAGACTCTCAAGGTACCCCAGGGAAGCTGTTGAGTTTGTTAATATTGCATCAGTGACAAAGACAGATAAACCTCTTTCATTTTTTTCTATTTTTGGCAACTAATTTAGAACACCATCTTCCAACTCTATGAATCATGCCTTCAAATATATTTCAAATATACATTCACCTGTCTAGGAGAGGAAAGGGAATCTCTGGCAGCAGGCTGGCCAACTTGTTGAGCAGGCTTTAAACTGAAGGACTCAGAGTAGGGAGCCCAAAGAGACAATGTTCACCACATCACATCCAGCTGGGGAATAAGCCAGACCCACCAGTAGTGACAAACATTCCCCATCTGCCTCCCAAGACAAGACCCAGAAGGCAAACCATCTTGAGGGTGTGTATGGCTGTGGTGGAGCCTCTTGCACCCTTTCTGGGAAATCTGCACACTTGACACTTTTCTGAAATGCCTGTACACCAACATACACAACATGGGGAATAAACAGGAATCATGAGAGATCTGTGTGAGGTCAAAGGGCCACAACCTCATTGCGGTTACAGAGACATGGTGGGATAGCTCATATGACTGGAATGCTGTCATGGATGGCTACATCCTTTTTAGGAAAGACAAGCCACCAATGTGAGGTGGCGGAATTGCCCTTTATGTGGGAGAGCAACTAGGATATATTGAGCTCTACCTAGGGCTGTGTGAAAAAGAAGAAAAGAGACAATGGGTAAGAATTCAGGGGCAGGCAACAAGGGTGACACTGCTGGGGGTGTTTGCTACAAGCCACCTCATCAGGAAGAGAGTCAGATTTCTACAGTCAGCTGGAAGGAGCCTCCCTCACAGGCCCTGGTGTTTGTGGGGAACTTCAACCACCCTGTTTTCTGCTGGAAAGACAGCCGGGCACACACTGCCCAGGAGGTTCCTGCAGAGCATGGATGATAAATGAGTTGGATGCAGGACTTGAAGGTACACTAAGTAAACGTGCCAACAAAAATAAATTGGGATGAGATGTTGACTCCCTTGTAGGCAGAGAGACCTTGACCAATTAGAGACCTGGGCAATCAAGAACCATGTACATTTCAACAAGGGCAAGTGCCAGATTCTGCATCTGGGACAGGGCAACTCTGGATGTGTGTACAGACTGGGAAACAAGAAGCTGAAGAGCAGCCCTGTAGAAGGGGGCCTGGGGCTCCTGGTCAATGGCAAATTAAGTATAAGGCAACAGTGCCCTGGCAGGCAGGAGGGCCAACCCCTTCCTGGGGGGCACCAGGCACAGCATCACCAGCCAGGCAAGGGTGGGGATTGTCCTGCTCTGCTCTGAGCTGGGGCGGCCTCACCTCTAGTGCTGGGGGCAGTTTTGGGTGCCACAATATAAAAGGGACATAAAGCTATTAGAGAGTGACCAAAGGAGTGCAATGAAGATGGTGAAGGGCCTTAGGAGCAGCTGAGGTCACTTGGTCTGTTCAGGCTGGAGAAGAGGAGACTGATGGGAGACCTCATCACAGTCTACAGTTTCCTCACAGAGGGGAGGCATAGGGATAGGCACTGATCTCCTTTCCCTGGTGACCAGTGACAGGCTGCATCAGGGGAGGGTTAGGTTGTATATTTGAAATAAATTTTTCACATGAGGGTGTCTGGGCACTGGAACAGGCTCCCCAGGGAAATAGTCACAGCATCAAGTCTGACAGAGTTCAAGAAGTATTTGGACAATGCTCTCAGGCACGTGCTGAGATTCTTGGGCTCATCCTTTGACAGGGTCAGGAGATGGACATCAATGATTCCTTGTGGGTCTCTTCCAACTCAGGATATTACATGTTTCTATGATTCCGTGGTGAGTACTTTTTTAAAGTTAAAGATTTCGAATAATTTTATTTCTGAAAGTCAAATAAAATAATGCAGAGGATGCCACAAAACTGAGAGGCTAGAACTGCTATTTTCAGAAATTTGGCTACAGGTGAATGTCCTCTGTTCAAAAGAAAACCTGTTTAATGCAACTGTTTAAATACCATGTAGTAAATAGAGCAGAAGAGTCAGCAAACTTACGGCTGCATAAGGCTCAGTCAGGCAAATGTCTGGAGCACATCTTTTATTTAGCAAGGAAAGGCAGAATGATTCCACCATGTTCTGACTTTCCAGATACGTGCTACAAGTGTTGCAAGGCCCATTGCAAATTATTATTTCCACATTCATATAATCTTCTATTATCTCTGCTCAGTCACTGTGAGGCAGCCTAATCTGTTCTTCACCATACAGACAATTTTTTTCTAACCACTAAATAGCATTTCCCATTTGGATTCTGATACCCAGCAATGGGCTCATTTGTTTAAAGACAGTTTCTACATACCCTACTAAAAAATCTCATTTTGCAGCCAAGGAGTTTAAATGCTTTCCCAACCTGTAAGTTTAACCCATTGGTTGTGTGTGTATGGGCTTATGTATGCATATAATTTTTATTTAATTCAATGGCATAAATGACAATTACAAAATATTTCAAAGAGTGTATGGTGAGTTGTCATAATAATGATTTCAAGATTATTTTTACTGCTGAATTGATAATAAAAATCCATTTACGAGCCCTAAGTTAGAAAGTACTTACAAAGCTGCTTAACACCAAGTATGTATTCAGTGAGAATAATGTAGAACTAACCTAGTTTTGTATTAGTATTAGATAGTGCTGAGGTAGTGATGGCTAGCACGGTTTTCTCTCCTATGAGGCCATAGGGATAATGTGAGAGCACCTGGAAAATTGTCCGTAAAAAAACCCATCCAACTTTCACTTGTAATAGTGAGGTGAATGAATGAAGGAACTGTCTCATTTCTTATTACCATAAGAATGGTTACCTTGGGGCTTTTTGAGAACTTGTACTTGCAGGTGTTAGTTCTTATGCATCATCTCTCATTGACATCTGACTTTGCACCTCATTTGCAAACGTATTTGCAGCCTGTTTGGACGTTCGTAAATCAACAGGTAGTACCTTGCATGGATATACAAATGTAAACATAGAAACAAGCTTGTAAGGAGATCATATATAAAGATGATTTGCTAACATTGGAAGAGAAATTTACTATAAATATAAGGAATGGACAGTTTTCCATAATAACAATGATTTCATGGAAAATGTAGGCCTCCACAAGATGATAACATGGCAAAATTTGGAAACTGATCAATTCTTAATCAGGAAAGCAAACCATAATGTTTGTTTTGGAATGGTCTACCTTCAGTCTGCTTATTGATCTAAGTAGTTGCAGTACCCCTGGGAAACCCCCCTATTTCTGACTCCATGTCCATACCTCCCTGAAGAAGGACTTCCAGTTAGATTAACATGGCAACTCAGTGTTATGGGAAAAGGGATATATTAATGCTATCAATTAAAAACAAAAATATAGTTATATGTTTCACAAGAAATTCTGGTATTTCAGCTTGATTTTTGATGAAAACAAATCTGAAAAATCAAAATTTTCCATGGGAGAGTGAGATAATTTTACCTTTTTATTTCTTAGCTCTCTTTAGCTGACTTAAACGTGAAGGGAACCCTTGGAAGTGTGATTTAGCCTTATGCTCTGTGCTGGCCACAAAATGAGCACCTACTCTAACACTACAACTCATAGGTTATATGAGTTATATAATGTTACAGGAGGTCAACTAGGTCTGCTTACATGGCCTTCCACCTGCTCTTGAATGCCATTTTTCTTAAGATGGCCTTCTGGCAAAAGACTTTAGGCTAGATAAATTGTTCTGATGGTGACAGACTGCTTGGCTGCCTTTTTCATCATTCTGAGTTGCATTACTCCTGTGCTACACACTTTCAAGTGCTCTGATAAGTCTCTGGGGAAAAATGGTGGTGAAGAACAGGCTGGTTATCACTGTCAGAACCATGAATCCATGAATCCTTCTGCTTGACTTTCAAATTGCCTGTGGGCCAGAGAATAGCTGGAGGTGCAAACCATCCCTGTTGGAGGAGACACCAGTTATCCTTCCTACGACAGCTCTATAGCTATTTGTTTTCCAACATTTAGGTGTAGGAGGTTCTCAAGCCTAACCTGAAAGAAGGTTGTAATGAAGTGAGGATTGGTCTCTTCTCCCAGATAACAAGTGACAGGAAATGGCCTCAAGTTGTGCCAGGGATGTTTAAATTAGACATTAGGAAAAAATTCTTCTTTGAAAGTGTAGTTAGGCATTGGAATAGGTTGCCCAGGGCAGTGGTTGAGATACTCTTTCTGGAGGTGTTCAAAAAATATGTAGATGTGGCACTTAGGGACATAGTTTAGTGGACAACTTGAACTACCTCAAAAAATTCACTGCACATATTGCATGATGAGACTTTTGCAGCTAAAACGAGTAGTAGAACATTGGAAGGTTAAAGCTTCTTCAATGGAGCTATACAGTATCTTTCAGCAAATAAATCAATTTCCATGTAACTGAAGCCTAGACAAAACCTATGAGTGTAGCTAATATGAGTATAGCTGATAACATAGCTAATCTTGTCTGTACAAGAAACTGTGCAAGGAACTAAAAGTACATTGCATTACAAAGAGAGTGTTGGTAAAATGTGTGTGTCTTGCATATGTCACCTTGCCGTCAGATATATCCCTAAATCCAGTACTGCAAACCTTTTTAAACAAGAAGTCAGTCAATATGGAAAAGTGACATCTGATTCTAGATGACTCTGGGGCTGGGGACATGGCAATACTTCTCTCATATTACAGCAGTGGTTTTCCTGGCAAAAATCTTAAAACCAGGAAGTTTTAAGAGATACCATGGGATATACCTTTTCACTTTTTTTGCATGATGTCTTCCTTAGATATTATTAAACCTATGGTAACTTCACCACCAGAATCTAAATCATTAGTGTCAAGCTGTTATTTGGTCTTCCCAGGTGGATCATACATTAGAAAGGACATTAGTTTGAAAGATAGGTTTTTCATAACTGGTGTACGCCTTCAATTGCATTGTCCACAAATGATTTTATAGAAACAATTGAGCAAACAGAAACTCCTTCTTGTTTTTTTGATTAAAATTTATTTGAAGACTTTAGGAGTAGATCACCTGCCCAAGAGTGTATTTCCTGATTTTGATTTCTTTTTGATGAGTAGAGAGTGAAAGGACTGACATATTCTCCCAGGAAACAAGAATTTCTGAGCAAATGCTTGTGTAGAGAAGATGAATTCCAAAAACCAATGATCCACCTAAAACTCCTCCAGTTTGAAATTACTTTTAAAATATTTATCATCAAAGAAAGCACAGAATGCTTGTTTTAAATTGTATTTCAATCTTCCATTAGCTTTCCAGCTTTACATGGTACTGTGTTAATACCTCCCACATGTTAAAATAATCCCCCTAAAAGGACTTTTTTTCTGATATTTTATGCCTCATTTGTAAAGTCGAGCACAAAAGAGGAGTTGATAAAATAATCAAAATAAACAATGACAACACTTGAAAGGACACCTATAGGACATCAGAGTTACCAGTTCTCAGAGATGAAGGGAGCAAGTATGTGTCACTGCACAGGTCAGATTGAGCCAATTTAGGCGTGGTCAGCTGTGCTTTCTGAAGCTTAGCACGCAACCCAGAGGCACACTGGCCTTGGCCTTTATTAACAAATGACAAGAAACACAGTCTGCTAAAGCATGGCATGGAATTATACTAAAAAAAAAAAAAAAAAATTAAAAAAAAAATTGCAAGTTACTATTTCAAAAACAGGGAAAGGGAAGCCTGATGGTAGACAGATGAAGTTATTCATCAGTTTAGGGGTGAACTACTGAATTGGTTATGTGAAGGGAAAAAGAAGACTTATCTTCCTTTTTCACAAAATTGTGTTTTTCTAGGAAAGATGGAATTATTTTTGAAAACCCTGAGAGTTGATAGCCTCTTTAGGAGTGCTGTGGTGATAAGCTCATTGGAACACATGTTCTTGTGAGCTATTTTTTTTTTTTTTCAGACCAGTGCAAAGTCAAAAAGTGCTAATGCATCATTGCAACAGGCATCTCATTTTTACATGGCATTCTCTATATTGTGAATCACAGTATTCATATTGGATTCCTCAAAGTAGAGCATGAGAGTTTTAGGCACTGATTCATGCTCTTACTGAAATCATTATAATGACAATTTCATGTCAGCTTTAGTCCCAAGAGGGCTGGAGGTTCAGCAAAAGCATGGAAGACCCATTCAAAAGGCTGCAGAAAGAAATAGCAGCGAAATAACAAACAGTTGGGAAAAGGCAAGCAGCACTTCTGCCTTAAAAAGGGCTTAAAAAGATAGAGTCAAGGACTTGTATGCTTCTCAAAACACCTCTTCCATCTGAGGTGACTCCAAGCAGTCAAAGGAAAAGTTAGCAGTGCAAAAATCTCTCCATGACACATTTTTAAAAAAAAAACCTGTTGCATTTCCTTTGGCAAATGCTATAGTTTGAAACAGAAATAGTTTGAAAATAGTTTGAAACAGCTGTAACAAGTGGAAATTAATAATTTTGCCTAGGCCACAGTAAATGTTTGTTGCATACATACATAAAAGAAAGATTAGAGAAAAATTTTATAATGTAGCAGAACAATTTATCTGCCTCGTAGACTCATGACTATTTGAATTGAACATTTGTGACAGAGGAAGCAGCCTGTAATCTAGATCTCCTGTTATTTCATTCAGTAACTGTCGAGTTTTGATGCTTGCTTCCACAAGGAAGTAAATCTGTTAAGAATTTTATTCTTATATGAAAAATAGATACGTTTAATGAGCAAAAGACATGAAGCAGAATTTGGATTTTATCCTGAGGCAGAACTGTGAGACAAGATCTACAAACGTGAATTGGTCTTGTATCTGAAGTGCCATTGGGTTTCTCTTACATGCCATGAATACTTGAAGCTGCTTACCTGTTGCCATAATGTAAAACCAGTACACATAACAAAAGTGAAAGGAAGAGAAGAGAGGAAGGGAAGAAAGCCAGGCAGGAAGGCACCTGACCCTATATATACTAATGGCAATGGAAAGTGATCCAACATTTGGGGTGCTTACTTGAATGAACTGTGAGTGTTCTGAATTAAATAGATAATTAAATTCCCAGACAAATTGAGAGTTGTAGTCTTTGGCACAATGATTTATAACATATTCAAACTAAAAAAGTTAATTCTATCATATGCAAAATGCAACCTATGAAGTTATAAATACAGCTGCATTAATATTGTGTAGATGGGGGCTTTTTTCTCAATAGAGGAAAATAGCTGGTAGAGCTAGAGAAGCTTCTGTGTTAGAAGTTAATTTTGAGGGGGAGGTGCTAGGCTTGTATTTTCTTAAATGAAAATGAGAAGAGGTGAACTACAGAAATACATAAAGAAATGGCATTATAGAGTCCATTTTTCCTAAAACAGGTATTTAGAAAACGTAAACGGAAATAATACTAGTCTGATGTTTTCTGTTATCACTGAATTTATGAGGATTAAATTATTCCTTTAGCTATAAGTAAGTTCCTTCAGCTTTTTAACCTCTTCCTCTTACTTTTAATCTGCATTTTTCAAAGTTTTAACATAGAGGTAATTGCCTGTCACTACTAAGTAACATACAGGAAGAAAAAATAGGTCCCCCTTTTGGCTGGAAAGTAACAGTATTTGGGCTGGACAATTTAACAATGATATTTTAGGCTTCAAAGTTAACACCCTGCTGAGACATTTATATTTCTCTGGGCACTTGCACAGAAAGACATTGCTGCAGCAGGTTATAACTGGCTTACAAAATAAAGTTTTTCTTTTGCAGTCTGCAGCCTTGAGATTTCATTGTTGTAATCAAACAATCAAAAGCAACTCTTAATACTCAATTCTGCACCACAAGACAGTCTCCAAAACCAACCAGGTCCCCAGACTGCCTTTCACCAGCCTATTTTGATGAACACAGGTTAAAAAGCAAAACAAACATTGAAAAAAAAAGGAAAGTGCTTTGATTTTTCACAGATTTTAAGGCAGTGGAGAAATCAAAGTGTACTCAAGACAAATATTTACTGCAGCTGAGATTTTGTTAGAAATTAACAACTTTATGAGAGGTGGCAGTACCAGTATGACAACAATATGAGTTGCCAGATGATGTGATTTAGGTCACAAATTAACAGATTATTATTGAAACATCTTTACAATAACCACATTGCTTATAAAATCTGAACTGCATACCACAGAAGGCTTCAACAAAACCTTTGAAAATGCTGGAAACTTCTGCACAGGGGGATTGTCCAGACCTTCAGTTATTCATAGCATCATGTTAATTAATAATAGTTAGAGCAGGACAAATCTCTGCCACACAGGAACAGGGCTGCTGAAGTCTTTGACAGCAGAAGTCCCCATATTTCTCCTATCTCAAGTGATAATTTTCTTACCACATTCTACGGAAGGCAAAGTCATGCACTGTTGTGCTTGAAAAGCCATGAATGTGGTTCTTCTTGAGTGTAATTAGAAAGTGCTGATAGCAATGAGGAAAGTCTCAGATGTTCAGGCCATTTCTTTTTTATATTCATTCATATATATTTTTTTCTTTTAAAATACATATATAATGTATAAATTTATATATCATAATAAAAGATTCAAAGAAACAAATGAGTTTTCTCTTTATTTTTTTGATTTACATATTTTGAAATTATGCTAAAATATAGCGAGAATCAAGAAAGTGAAAATAATCTCTCTCTACAGAAAAACAGTGATTTGGGGTTCTAAACATACAACTGAAAGTGCAGATATCTACTTTCTTGATTTTCATTATGATTAATCTTAGAATGGATATTTTGATAAAAGATTGAGCAATGAGTTAAATGGAAGATTTTTTCTTTATAGATTTTTAAGAACCTGAGAACCCAAGGAAGGGCGGTAACTTCCTCTTAGTGGGAGGGGAACTTCAGCCCAATCTCACAACCAGCCTATCTGCACAGACCCTCTATGATAGATCACTGGCAGCCTCTTTTATGTATCTTTCAAAGCAAAATCTTCAAAAAAATTTGTATGAGTTGGTGATACCAACAATGAAGCAATGCATAAAAACTGTCAGGGGAAAATAGAGTATTTGTTGTTTAATGGTAATTGAATAACAATAAGTGATTAGTAGAATTTGAATGACATAAGTGAGTCTTACTTTACTTATTCTGACAGCAGTTAGGTTTTGCTAATAAAGACTACTCATTTTCTCCCAATTTGAAATAAAACTTTCAGAAAGCTCCAAATAGTGAGGGTATTTATTGGAAACTAGCAGCTTGTTCTCAAGAGAGCTGGCCAGTCTTCCTCTATTTGTACTTTCCATTTACATCCATGCCGGCACAGTTTAACGCTACAGACAGAAAAAAAAAAAAAAAATCAGCATTTTGTTTTAAAGCATAGCTACAAGAGGAAATCACTGCCCATTATTTTACCTATAATATTTCTAGCTGGGATTTTTTCTTTTCTTTCTTTTTTTTTTTTTTTTTAATGAGAGAAAATAAACAAAAAATATTGCCACATATTTCAAACTGGAAGCTTTTAAAAAGCATCATTATCTTTTTTTTCTCTCCAGCTACAGGAGCAGAACAGCCCACAGGTGCTGTGTAGGGTATTTTGTAGCCTCATTTATTTAGAAATTAATCTAACCTGGCAAGGTAAAAACTATTTGCTATTCCCAGCAGTGATGACCTAAAAAGTCAGCATTAAACAGTATTTGTTAGAAATTTTATAATGTAATCAGGCCTTTTTATTGATGCTTAGTGCTGAGAAGGGCATAAAGGTTCTCCCAGAGAAAGTAGTGGAAACTCAGTTTCAGCAAATCACTTAAGCAGGTGCTTATTTAAATATGTGTTTCAATTTAAGCAGGTGCTTATATTCCATCAAAGTAAACTAGTCTCAGAAATGTAGTTCAATGCTCTGCTAAAGCTGGGCTAGCACCTCGATTAAAGCCTAAATTTGCAAACACATTTCTGGCTTTTCTCTAAAGCTCTTTGAGAATTTCAGAGCCCCAGCTTAGGTATTATGCATCTGCAATGAACTAGAACATTTCCTTCCTTGAAATCTCACTGGCTAATGAAGAAAATACAGTTTAACATTAAAAAAAATAGATGAGAAGTAAAGTTTTATCTCTTCTGCATTAAAAAATGCTAGGTCAGAATGAGCTTTCATTCCTCTAGCAAGGTGAAAAATGCATGTGAGGAAGGTCAGTTGTCTAGAAATGCAGTGTTCTTACCACTGAGTCACAGCTGAGCCAGAAAACAGATTCCTCACTTCTCGGGATCTGCAAAGGCCACTCAATATTTTCATAAGAGCCTGTGTCTCAGTTACATACCAGGCCCCGTTGCCACTGTCAGTAGCCACATTTGCCCTGATAAAATAGCCCATTTCTTCAGTCGTTTCAATCTAGAAAAATAGCTTGTTTATATAGTTTCTTAACCTCTATGCTGCCTCAGAGTTACCATATTTCATAACATGAAGAAAATCTGTTTAATAAATTCTTATTTCTAAATGTGTCAGATAAGCTGATGGGAGTCATTCCTGTGTGGTGATGGTAGAATTAATACTGGTAAAAACGTTTAACAAATACATATACTGAGCCATGCTTCTGCTACAGAGTTTTGTATATTTACATGTGAGTAACTGGGTAAAGGAAAATTATATCTATGAAAGAAATGCAAAGAGGGAGGAAGAAAAAGAAATGTCATTATAAAGTATGATTGTTTGAACATTTTTGTGCCAATTAAACAGTGTTTGAGGGCTTGGATATGTGGTTTGCACACTTGGTTTTATTCCTGATGTCTAAAAGATTTTTTGAGTCTGAGTAATTTAACTTCTAAAATCGATGTGTCCTTCTGGATAACGTCTGCAGGGTCATCAGACACATAGATGTTAAAAAAGCAATACTCTTTCTGTCTCAGGCATCCTTCATCAAGGATTTGCATATGCCCAGAAAGATCAAATTTCTAATTTGTAGAGTATTTGGGGATTTTTGGAGATGAAAGGCACCATTCAAATGTTAGCTATTACCATTGCAGGAGGCAATCTTTACTATCACAGTAGGGGTAAGTGCTATAATTAGTGCCAGATAGTGTTGCTACTGTTTTTCATTTATATTACTGACAGTTCTGAAATTATCTTGTGGGGAAAAGCAGAAATTATTTGAGAACCTATTCCTGACTCTGATCCCTAATTAATTGAATGTATTATCCCTTAGAGACATATACTCTTTTACCTGAAATATTACAGTAGTTAATGTTAGCATGAATGACAGTATATTGCTCTTTATGTGTCATGGGACACTGAATATGATACTGTAGAATTTTAAACTTTTACTTTGCTTTGAACTTCCAGGTTCAAGCTGCTACTCATCCACAACTGTTCTGATCTGCTGAGCAAGATTTGTGTGTTGATTTATGTAGCAGTCATTATTACTGCAACATAATTGAGAGGCTTGAAATTATTTAACATCATTTGACAAACTCAGTTTACTTTTTCATCTCTTTTTTTTTCAAAATAGTGGTGTATATGGCTTTTTTACCTGCAAATTAAACTTGGCATTACTGTGTTTATTTACTTACACTATACAATATGTTGTTTATTTTAATACCAGAAATGCTCACCATGCAGAAGGAAAATTTCTTCTCTTCACTAAAGCACTGAAAAAACCTCAGTATGACATAGACAACCAGTAACAAGACTGCAGTAAAATTAGTGTAACTGGCAGCTTAAGGTTTTGTCATGTGTGTAGAGAACATTCAACGCATTCAGCAAATGTATTATTTACTGTGAAAACAGTAGCAGGCTCTTACAGTCAATTATTTTTGATAACTTTTGATAACTTTGATAAGAATAAAATCCAGTGGATACCTTCTCATCTCTTGGCCCTATAGCACTAACAGCAGTTAACTATTTTGGCAGCAGCCTACCAGGTATTCATGATCTCTAAGAAACATCTGTTATTCATGGAATCATAGAATGGCCTGAGTTAGGAGGGACCTTAAAGATCATTTAGTTCCAAACTCCTTGACAAGGACACAGACATCTTCTTGGGGTGCTCAGAGCACCATCCAACCTGGCCTTGAACACTTCCATAATGACATTTCTGTGCAGCATGTGACTCAACATTAGGCACAGTATGAACTGTATTGTAATGACAGCACAGATCCAAGCCAAAGGAATATCTCAGGTGAATCTTTCCTATGAAGTATGTGACTGTTTTCTATTTAACTTCTGAGAAATCACTTAAACTGCTTTGACACTTGTCATACGGTATTTTAAGATACAATTTATTTCAAATTTATGAAAGTTGAAAATACCAATGTGTGTGTGGCTTGTTTCTGTGAAGTTTGGAAAACTCATACTTTAATTTCTTTAACATACCAAATATTGTATGAACTTGATATTGACGGATAAAAATATTGAAAATATTTATAGAAACTGGGGAAGTTCTGTAAGTCCCTTCTGATTCACTGAGCTATATTTACAACTTGAAGGACTTTACTTTCCCATCATTATTTGTCAAATTTGGCTTTCACTGTGCCAGATGACATAATTACCCTATTTTCTCATGAGAGGTATTGTCCCATGTAAAGAAACTGTTTTGTCAAGGGCTTAGATGATATATCCATACAGAACACCCAAGGGAACCATCACTTCCAAAACCTCTGTGACTGACACAGAAACTGGCCATTTCTCATTTAAAAGCACTAATGGAAATTTACTCATAATTTTTATACCTCTGGCATAGATAAGACATCCTTGGCTCTATGAACTTTTTGCATACCTGCTTGTCTTTGTACTTCAGCATATTCCCTAGAACAATTTGCTGAGTTTTAACTTTGTATTCAGGCTATGGCTTGTTATGCAAGCTTCATATCCATTTTTCCAAAACATTTACTCCACCATGGGTCTGATGGTGTGTGCACATATTGAAGGTAGGGGTCCTATGGCACCACAGACTTGTAGATAAAATGTTCCTGCCATGTTGTAGGATACATATGTATGTGCAGCCCAAAATACATCCATATTGCATTGTAAAATAATTTTCAACAGGCTCCTCTACAGTCTAGTATTTAAGGTTTGTGATTCTCAGGCTTTTCTCTCCAAATGAAGCCACAGTTTTGGATATATTTCCTATGCATGTTATATTTTTCTATGTCTCAGGAATTGTTAAGCTTCTGTACATTATGCAGTGAAGATAGCAAAATTGTAGTACATGCATTTCACAGACTGATTCTAAATTAAATTTTCATTCCTATTCCTAGGCTTTTCAGGTATCTTAATATACTTTGAGAGGGCTTGCAACTTCACAAAGTCATCAGTAGCAGTGAATTTCATTAATAATGTTACCCTTTGGTTCAGGTTATTAATGAGGATGTTTAATAAGAACAGGCACAAGATCCTGCACTAGCCTGTTATTAATAACATTAATATATTTAATACTTGAAAACCACTCTGCTTTTTTTATGACGTACTATATCTTCTCCATTAGACTGCCGTACTTCTGTTGTGCAGCAAGCAATCGAATTTGGTGCTGTATATTTTGATTTGTGCTAACACCCCTATACACTAATCTTACTAATACGCCTTACATTTATTTATGTCATAAATCAAACTGCCCTTGCATCCTTACATTTTGCAAAACATATTCATATGTCATTGCTTCTGTATCATGAGTGGAGATTCATTTTGGGTTGATTTTTCTGCTAGCCTAGCAAAATTATAGTTTTTGCAAGGTACTGTAAACATCTTCTTTCATGACAGATCCATTATGACAAATGTTAAAAACACTTTGGTATGAAGTGTACCTAATTTTAATTCAATTTTATTACATACAGTGTTCTCTGAAACTCTCTAGTAATTTAAAGTATCTGGTAAGTTCTGTAACAGCCAGACTAACACCCACATGGACAGCCAAAGGTGTTTTCTTTTGCTTTTAATCATGCACCTTCAGTTTAAATCAGAGCTCTGTGAAATTCTCAGAACAGTTAAATATACCTGATTTCCATGATGGAAGCATGGGAGTAAACTGAAGCTCAAAGTGCTTGAGAGCAGCCCTGCAGAGAAGTGCTTGGGTGTGGTGGTTGATGAAAAACCCACCATGATCCAACACTCGCAGCCCAGAAAGACAAACCAATCCTGGGCTGCATCCAAAGGAGCGTGACCTGCAGGGCTAAGGAGGGGATTCTCCCCCTCTCATCTGCTCTTGTGAGTTCCCACCTGGAGTGCTGCATCCAGTTCTGCTGTCCCTAGCATAAATAAGAAGGAGATGGAAATGTTGGAGCAATTCCAGAAAATACCATGAAATAAGTAAGAAGGGTGGAGCACCTCCCCTGTGAAGGCAGGCTGAGAAAGTTGGGGCTGGTCAGCCTGGAGAAGAAAAGACCGCAAGGGGACCTTATTCCAACCTTCCACTATCTGAAGGGGGCCTGCAGGGAAGCTGAGGAGGGACTCGTTATCAGGAACTGTAGTGATCGGATAGGAAGTAATGGGTACAAATTGAAAGAGGGAAAATTTAAGTTAGATGTTAGGAAAAAATTCCTTCCTGTGAGAGTGGTGAGATGCTGTAACTGTGTGGCTGCCGAGACCAGGTGGCCCAGGGAGGTTGTGGATGCCCCAACCCTGGCAGTGCTCACAGGCAGGCTGGATAAGGCCTTGAGTGACTGGTAGGTGGGAGGTGTTCCTGCTCATCATGGGGCTGATTGGGACTGGATGAATTTTATGGACCATTCCAGCCCGTAACATTCTATGATTCTCTGATACTGGGTGATGTGCCAAGAATCCTGTAGTGAGCTAGTAGTAAATCTGTTAAAATAACTGGGGAATCCTCCCAGATACACACTGTGTCTCTGATCTTAGCTGCTTAACCTGTTACCATGTTGCTCTGACTATTGAGACTCATCCAACAAAACTTCTTGTCTGTGTATGACACATTTAAGCCTGTTATACTAAAATATTCTAATTATTCATTATGATTAAGTGTTTTCAATTTTACAAGGATTTCTTTTGTGCAATTATTTCAACTACTTGCTCAGTGACCAAATGTTCTTAGTATTTACCTGCGGAGGCTGATTTTCCAGAAAGTACAGCAACTGCTGACCTCTGTGTAGCCATGTGATTTGTACTGTAGCGTTGGTATGAGCAAAAAGGAAGTGAGAAAGGCCAAAGCCATTCTTGGTAGCTGATTTAAGCCCCTGCTTGAAAGAAGTTTATTCTCTCTGTGTACTAATGCTGCTGAGCACTAGCTATGCATGTGGTGGTGTTCGCATGATGCAGCATAGGTCACAGGATTGCTTCCTCTCTTGGGTTTCTGGACTGTCAGCTCATCCAAAAAGGCTGAGAAACAGGTAAAAAAATGCTGTTGGGTAGCAGAGATGTCGGAAAGGTTTCCAAAAGTGGCTAGCAAGCCCTGCCTATGAGCATGCTGTGCAATGACCTCTACATCCATGCTAAGAGCTCTGTCTGTCACGGGAGGCTCTGCCAGCTCACTCAGTGGGTGGCTCAGGATCAATGGTTGTCTCCTCCTGGGGGCTGGTCTGCAATTCCCTGCCATTTTAGGTATTGGCAACCGTTTTTTGTCTTGCCAGAGCTAAAGAGTCCCATCAGCTATTCAGCTGAAGGACTTCATGCTGTTAGCTATTTACTTGCAGAGTGCTGAGACATTTGGAGCTGACTGTGAGAATATCTCTCTCCTTTAATGCTCTGAAGAGTCTGATTGTCACACTGTCACACACTACAAATTCAGAATACTTATGCACACTAAGAGACCACCTTGGCATGAAAACAGCATAGGTTCACTTGTCCATGCAACAAAATAGAATTAAACATTGTGTTGCAATTTTGTATGTGAAAAACTGTAATGACAAAGCAAAAATGTGTTTAAGTAATGCCATAAAACTCATACCTACTACCTATGGATTAAAATCTATCAGTAAAAATCTATATTTCAAAGTATAAGGCTTTATACTATCACAAGTTCAGTACTAGTTTTACTAAGGAACTGGATGACATTTTTCTTAATGAGTGTAAAATACCTGAAATATCTTTGCTCATCAGAGATTTAAAAATTAATGACCCTCTATATTAGTCTCTCAAAAAATCAACACCTTACATTTAAGAAACCTTTGACTCACACACAACAAAAAACATATGGAAGCATTTTTTAGGCATAAAATTTAGTGTATATTCCCTTGCCTTTTTATAGTATATTAATGTTCAAAGTGATCCATTTGACTTCTACCTACTGAATATTAGTTAAGTAGTTCTAATCCATGTGGAAAATACAGAAATCACTCTGACAGCTGGGTCATCCAATGGAAACTTCATCTTCAAACAAGTACAAAATCAGAATAGCTTAAATGTATTATAGAATAAAACACTGCAGTTGTGGAAAGGAGGCCTAAGATTTTATGTTCTGGTAGGAGAGATCTCCCTTATTAGTCTTCTTCAACCAAACTCAATTAATTCCCCATTGTTTCCTCATCACAAAACCTGAAAATTACCAAGTACCTTTTCTTCATGGTTGTGAATCTGGATCTCTTGGAAATAAAAACAAGATACAATGTTCTGAAAATAAAATCTGTCTGATTTCAAAACATCCTAAGACTGTTTCTAAAGCAAGTTAAAATGGATAAAAAGATAACACTTTATTGTTAGAAAGGCCCACCATTCCTCCGTCTGCACAGAAACCACTATCAACAAACTTTTTCATTCTTTTCAGGATCAAGGCTTTGCCTTCTCTGAGATTTTCACATACTTTTGTGATATGACCACAGAGGGAAGTACTCCCCCAGTTTGTTTTTCTGGGGTTGTTTTGTTGGTGTGTGCTGCAGGTTGTTTCATGGCTGACAGGATTAGTGTACACCAGCCTTCTGAGAGGGGCCTCAGGAACATCCCGCAAACTGAGTGGCAGATGGGAAAACAGTTTTTGGCAGCACTGGCTTTCTAATTACTGCAAGAAGAACCTAGCATCATGTCTCTGCCCCAAGCAGCTGTACTTTAATTTGCAATGGAAAAAATCCAATCAGATCTGTTCTTATCCCTCTCTTGACTTAATCCTGTCTTGTTTTATTTTTTAATGTGATCATGTTATTTATTTGGTTAAATATTTTAAACTAAGTTTCCTTGGGTTTTTTTTTCAAGGAGTGACTGCCAAGAATTTCCCTGTGATGGGATTACTTAGAGATTAGCCACTGTCAAGAACTTTCCGTTAGTATGATAGGATTATTTAGGGAACAAACTGTTGTCATGTTCCATCATCAAGAACTGGGATTCCAGGCGCAGGCCAAACTGTTCAAGCTGTAAAGTTATAAGTGTTCCAGGGAAGGCTCAAAGTGAGGGCAACCATAAAGAAACTGATATTTCAGGGTAGTCAGTAAGTATAAGTATCTACTGTCTAGGTAGAAAGCATCAAACTTTCCAGTTTATAATTTCAAATGTAAATTAATGTACGTATAAAACAAATCAGAAGTCTTAGGTCTGTGGCAAGTAGACCAGCTGATGATTTCTTCCCCAAGTTATAATAACCACCAGAGTTCCCATGATCTTAATTTGATTTCTTTTAGACTTATCTTGCAGTCAGACAGCAGTTACACTCAGATATCCCCATGCATCCCACAACATCATTTATAAATAAAAATGGCTTTTGCCATTTTCTTATTAACCATATGTGCTCCTAGCCTCTTTTCCTGATTCTGGCCAGGACAGTCTCAATTTTTGCAGTAGCCAGGAAGGGGCATGGCCAGGACACTGTACTATCTCCTGTCATTGCCAGTGCTGGGTTTCCCATGACACAAAAATAATAAATATATTTGTGCTTTTGGGTAAGAACAGCAAGAGTTTAATTTAGGTACAGCAGCAGTTGAAGTTGTTATTTGTAAAGGGCCAATCAGAACATGTTAAGCACCAATTTTCTTAGTATATTACATTGCAGAAGTAGAATTTATTGCATAGACTCAATTTCTTTATCACTTGTTATATACATATTGATTCAAAAAAGGGCAGATTTTAAACACTCATCACCTGTGTAAACAAGCCCAGCAGACTTGTGTTGTAAATTCTCACACTAACGTGAAGTTAAAACTCATTTTCTCTTAGAAGTTAGGAGTTTTAGAATTTTCTTTTAGATTTAACATTACGAGTTCTCAATTCTTATTTCACAATATGTTATTAGTTCATAAGGACGCATAAGTCCTCCCAAAAATCTATTTTCTACTGGAAAAGTTGGTCATAAACCAAAAAGAATGTGGTGAATGGATTTTATCTGTGCCCTACAAAGCGGCATACAGTTTAACTTTTAATTAGATGAAATTTCCATATGTTTTCTATTGTCTTTTTCAAAGAAATATGGAACTACAGCACTTTTAAGACAGTAGAGAAAGCAGACAGAAGATTCCTGCTATCCATTCTGGCTTCCATTCTACTTTCCTAACCCTTTCACCAAATTGATTTTTATTAAAATACAGTATTTTATCAAAAGCAGTTTAATATACACCATTTTTTGACTTAGAAGGGCAGTGAGAATTCTCATTGTTTAAGATATTAATATATCTAGGGCTTGAATAGCTTTGTTACTCAATACCCAGGTAGTTCTGAAGCAAAGGTTCACCTATGCTGACCTAGATCTTAAATAAACCTATACAAGCACTTATTGCAAGATAGCGAGTATTTCACATATTAATTCTCTAATAAGCACTTTATATTAACAGAACAGAAAGTAGTTTTAGGGCTTATTTCTTAAAATAAAATCTGGGGGTTTTTTTAATTGTAGACTAGAGGCAGAGACTTTATTTAAACATTTTGAACCACTATTATCATTCGCTATTATTGCCTTGTTTTGCAAAATGGAAAGTGACTTAATTAAAGACAAAGCCAAGACACAAGTAAAATCTACAACAAAGCTGAAGTTTGAAGGCCTGAAATACATATTCAAGCATGTACTAAAACCAGACTGAGGCATAGGCTAAAAACACACTTAAAGTGTCCAAACAAATCTTGTTCCACGTTGCAGCTGATGGACTACTTTCAAATCAGTACAAATAATAAGAGTTCCAAATTTTCACCACCATTCCTAAATTCATATGTGCTCTTCTCTACATCAGCTAAATTGCTAATGGGAATGGCTAATAGGGAGTATTATAAAAGTCATGGGAAAAGATTTTAAGTAACTGAAAGTTAAGACAACTCATATTCTTTCATAAACAGAATTTTGCTGTATTAGGAAATAATTTATTTCAGTATTAATTCTATTTCACAAATCATGTAGTTGATGTCAATAACGTTGCCTCTGTTATAACTAAAAGCAATGTATTTGCAAAGCGCATTCTGACATGACAGTAAAAAAAAAAATACTATTATTTATTCTACCATAACAGCCTTCCAGCTAGAAGAAATTGGGACTAAGACTTTAAACCTTTTAAACTTTTAAACCTTTTCTTGATGAACTTTCAAATAGTGTTGTAATACATCCCAAGGCATTGATTTGCCTGTTTGTGGCAGCAATTTTTTTTTTTCCTGCTCAAACTTGGTATTTTGCTTTATATGAAAGTTCTCAGCAGAAGGAAATGAGAGCAGGTACGGGCTCATCTTATTAGTTCTCTAAATATTTGGGATGTATTATGACTGTTCAGTTTCATAGAGAGTGAAACAAATTTAAATATTAAAAAATAATCTGGTTTTACTCTGGCTTTTATGGTCTTTTTATGCTCTAAATATAAATATTTACAGACCTTGATTCTCAGATTCTGGAGTGATGGAATAGCATTTTACTGAGAGCATACACAACATACTGTTCCATTCTCATAACATTGACCATTCATTGCTGGTGAGGAAAAGGTAAAAGTATGTTGATGTATATCTATTAACATCTGTTATATCTGCTTTATATGGGACAACAAAATATACAGCTTTTATCAATTCTATCCAATCTCTTATGAGATCACTCCCTCACTCATCCAGTATCTGAATGTTGGATGTAGCACACAGTGAACCTAAGGTGTTCCAGCTGTATAACAGGTGAAAAGCACATTTACAGAGACATCGTTATCTCATGAGTCTGACTAGGAGAGGAATTTTAGCCCTCCTAGAAAACTAAGATTAACCAGTATTATACAGGATCAGGTGCAGCATGCCCCTAGGAACATACAACATAATAAATGGCAGCCTCTGAGGTACCTGAAACTCATTTTGGCAAGCATTGATTTACACAGAACTGTGAACTACACAGATTTCCAACTGGCAATTACTGACTGTTATGTCTCCCTCTGTGCCAGAGATATCTATCACAAAGCCTGATAAGACAGTAGGAAGACTAAGGAAAATAATGGTGTTGAATCCACAAATGATACTATGGACCACAGATAACTGTACTAAAAATCGCGAAATGGAGAAATAGTCTAAACCAAGTATTACCCACACTACAGTAATTCTGAATTTGCACCACAGTAATAATTGTTTAAACTCGATGGGAAGAGTCCCTGACCTCTAAACCAGTATGATTTTGTGAGTGTGATTGCACCTACTTCAAGACCAACATGTGATCACTTTGCAAAGTCACCAAGCCAAAGTGCAATTGAAACTGTCACACAGCAAGATGTGTAACATATATATGAAATGCTACATGGAATTTCAAAATTGCAAATCAGCTAAAAACTTTAAAAAACAAAAACCAGCCAAACAAAAAAGGGGGTTTTTTTGACCTGAGTACTGGTCAAAATCGTTAATCATATCCATGTCACTGAAAAGATATTTTCTGGTAAGAAAGGCTCCTTCTTGCAGGCAGTGAGCAAACTATCCCAGCCACAATGCAAAAAAAGATCCCAAATTAGAAAAGAACTACCTCAAAAAAGTTATGAAGCTTCACCTGCAGGAGGTATCAATTAAAACATTCATCCTTCCTCTGATCCCCATTGAGTGGCACACAGGCATATGAACACTCCAAGAGACCTGTGGCAACACTGGCACATACAGAAGGAATTTCCAGAAGGTGAACACTCATGCAGAAAAGTGTGGCATCTTCAATAAGTGATCTCTCAAAAAATATTGAAATTCAACAGTTGGAAAGAGACCGAGGGAAAATAAATACTTCTAGCACCTGGAGATTTCTCTTTTGTCATTTTTTGTTCCCAGTGTTTTTAATTAGAAGATAACTTACTGCTTTTCTGTAGTTATAATTTTTTCATTAATTAAATCCTTCATTGTGAGTGGTCACAGATAAATCAGATAGAATGTAGGTTTTACAAGTATCAATGAATCTATTCTTTGGTGTGCAGGTCAGTCCTGTCCTCTTCTAGGAATAAAAAACATTGATAGGAAGAGTTGGGCAATAAGGAATTTACATTTTTTCAAGTGTGTGTTCAGGAAAAATGAAAAGTTACAAGGATTAAGGGAAATTTCTTAACTCAAAATAAAAATATGACATAAGATGCCTTCCATGAGGGATGCTTGTAAAGGCATAAAAATATTTCTATTCAGCAATCATTTCACGATGTTTTAAAGTTTTCATTGGCTTCTTAATAGACTATATTAATTCTTAGATAGCCAAACAAAGGTACTGAAATGGAATCTTTCCTTAAACTCTCTTACATATTTAATCTACTTCAGAAGTTACATATATTACTAAATGTTCAGAGCCTGGGAAGAAAAACCCTTTTTTTTTTTTTTTCTTTAGGCCTTTTTCCATCTTT
>VXBB01009671.1:287516-303806 GCA_013399915.1 Illadopsis cleaveri
TAGGAAACATAACAAGTACTTTAAAGTTTTTACCTCATAGAAGAAGGAATAATGTAAGACATTAGATGAGTATACACAAGTGTCTATCATTCTAAATAATTTAAAATGCATACTATATAATAAAAGTCAGAATAAGAAAAAAGAAATACTAAACTCTAAAATCAGCCTTACAGAGATATTATTTACTAAGCACAGTACCCAGAACTTCACAAATAACTCCTATTTAATATAATATGTTTCCTATATAATATTACATCAATATTTGTAAAGGTCTTTAGTGAATATTAGAGACAAACAGGAGTAGAATAATCTCTTGAAAAAGTAATCCCTTATGATTACCCAGGATTTGCAAATAACTAATAGCAACATCCTACTGGGTGGTTTGATGAAGTTTCCCTTGAGGCTGATGTAAAGTGAGATTGCTTAATAAATGTAAGACTTTTCTGTCAAGTAAGAAAATCAATTGTTCCATATGTAAATTGCAGCGCATCTGTGCTTCATCTGTTTATTGCACCACAACTTACATTGAAATTTAGAGTCAAATACCATGACAGTAGTTTCACAAGAAATTAAAGAAAAGAAATACTACTTAGATTAATTTTTTTATTTTCTCAAGACACTGGTCTGTACTCTTCATGAATATACAGCCAAAGTAGTTTTATGATCACAGGGGTCAAGCCTCTGGCTGTTCATTACATGGTTTTGTTACTGACTGCATGTTATTTATCTAGATAATGCTCCCTGAGAAAGCAGATCACTGTATTTACCAGGATAGGGTAAATCCTCTCAATTTTTCTATCAGCTGTTGACTACACTATATTCTTCAAGTCTATACTAATTTTTCTAATTTTTCTAAATGGAATACATTCAAGTAGTCTCATGTAAGATGCTAAGCAGCCTGTGTGATTGTTGTTCAAAGTTATACTCTTTGAAAATTAGCTCACTTATAATGAAGCAGCCTATGCAATTTGAAATGCAAGAATTTCCAAATGTAGTTATGATTCTTTTGGGAGATAATAGAAACTTTACCAGGATCTTTATTGTGCTGTCCTCTTGTTCTTTGTCTCTGCTGAATTCCTAAAATAACACTCACTACTACAATATTTGTTTTTAGGTATAAATAAAAACCCTGCCCAAAATCAAAATAGATCTGTTTAGAATTAAACATTATTTCACTGTAGGAAAGAAAGGCTGGAGGCTTACTACTGACTAGTCTACAGTGCTTTAAGTCTTACCTGTCTCACCATGAATGGTTCAATAGACAAAACCTTTCTTTTCCTACTGTCTTTAAGAACAAAATGTAATCAATATCGTGACTGATATTGATCACATTTGATGCCCGTCTGACACCTATTTCATGGGTATTTTCCAGTAGGGGTGACAGTAGCACAAAGAAGTTTTCCATTCACATTTCTCTTTCTAAGAGTCTTTATTAAGCTGTTTCTGCTTCCTATTTCTTGGTGTTAAATCATTGCAAATAATAAACATTAAACCTGCTCTCTTTTCTTAGAGGAATGAATTGCTAAGCAGCCAGAAATCCTTTTCTATTTAGCTTTTTAAATATTTTGTAAATACATCAAATTTAAGAGGAAAAAGCTGTAGAAATTTTGGGCACTAGTTAGGAAATAAAGACCGTCTGTCAAAGCCAATGCACGGCAATTCTGCAGTGTGAGCATTAGTGAATGGCACTGCTAGGAGAGGATATGATTCACAGCACAGTATTAATACTTGTTGACATCATTCTACAGTCAGGTATTCATTTTCAAAGGCTGATATTTATCCCTCAAACCTGTCCAAATTGTCTGACCAAAACTGTTTGAATTCTGCCCCTGTTTTCCCATCACTCTCTGCAGGATGCTTCAGGTTTACCAAGCAAAACATGGAAGATTGCACAAGAATCAGGAAAAGTGAGAGCTAGTGCTCCTCCTGACATCTGATAATAAAATTCAAAGCAGAGAGCAATGTTCACAGGTCCTCTAATTCTTTCACTGTTTGAAAAATCAGTTTGCTTGTATTATTAATCCTCAGTGCTTTTCTAATCTGTTCCTAATAGTACATCACAAGGAAGGCTCCATGATCTCCCCAGACCATTTATTCCATGTATTACTGTCCATAGAATTAGAAAAAGAAAATGTTTTACCTTGAAACACTGGCTACAGTTTAAGGGCAGATTGTCCTTTTCTCCTACAACATTTCCTGACCACAGTGTATCCACTCTCTTTTTTTCTTCTAGACTATTTTAGGACTTGCACTTTATATGTGGTATTACTTTCTCTCAGACAAAGATAATATTTAGCGTCTCTAATTGGACTAAAAAATGCTCCTGAATGGTAATTGCTCTAGAAAATGAAGGTTGGGAGATAAGAGAGCTGAACAAGAGAATAGAAAAAAGATTGACCAACACAAAATATACACAGGATAATAGAATTGTGTGATAAAAACCCTTGTGATAGCACTTGTTCCTTAACAAGGAACAACTGCCTTCATCTTCCTTTAAATCTTTTCTAAAAATCAACTTGATCAGACCCCCATATTTGCCAAATAAATGTTATTTAATTATAACTCGATGATGAGGTTTTCAGATTCCATTTTGCTTTGATATTAATTTTTGCTAGGACCCTAGTAGACATGGTATAGGGATTAATTATTACATTTAAACAATTTCTTATCTTTCCTAAAAGAAAGTTTCATATTTCAAATAACAATGTGCCTAATTATATTTTATATAATTAATATTAAGGATAGAAAATAGCACAATCTTTTATCTGAGCTATTTCATAAATGATTTAACCCCAGTATCTCCTAATATTAGAGTGGTACTTATTTTGTATAGGAATTTTTCACAAATAATTTTACAGGTATGCACTTCAAGCATCTGCAACAAACAGAAAAGGAAAATATTTTTGGACTCTTATCATAGAGGGATTATTTTTAACTACTGTGGCCTAAAACCATTTGTAGAATTATGTTAGTATGTATGTATTATGTAACAAACTAAACAAATTAGGACATGATTTGATTGTCATAGCATGAAGAAGAGAGTAAATATCTAGATGTAATTATCTACTACAATGAGAGATGTCTTGGACATTTCTCCAGGATAATGAAAAGAAAGTCACAGTTTATCACACCCCATCAACTATTTCCTGCCAATTTATTTGTCACCTGTGTTCCATCAATTTGCAGACTGGAATGTCTAATATTCAGAATATTTTTATCCCATACATGCAATTGCATTGGTAGCAAACCCTGCTATTGTACAGGACTATGTATAAATATTAGTTAATACAGAAAATGGTTTCAGATGAGGCACTTAGAACTTCTGCCTCTGTATGCACATTGCAATTACTTTTTTAAAGTTACCCCTCAATGTGTAACCGTGAAAAAAAGTTTACTTCTGATTTGGGGTGGATACTGTGGCAAGAAAACAAAGTTATCACTTCTCACCTCCCTCAACGCTCTGTATAAACAGTTATGCATGCCACAGCTTGGTTTCTGAATAGGAAAATTTTGAAATAAAGGGAATCCTACCCACAGAAGCTGAGAAAAAGGAACTCTGTGAACTGTAATTTCATGGTTCTTGCAGCATGAAACTGCATAACTGGAGTATTTGAACTAGGGTTTCTTCAAATTTTACCAAAAGAAAAAAGATTTTGAATCAGTTTCTATAAAATGATTGCAACAAGTAATTAATTTATTTGATCTAAATCATCACTTGCTTAACTGTGAGATGTGAGATGTATAGAACTGTGAGATTCAATTGGGGTCTGGAATTCTGTCAGCAAACAGCTAGTGGGTGATTTAAGCATGTGCTAATGCAGTTCTTGTGAGTTTGAGAGATTCTTCAGAATTAGCTTGGTGCCTTACATCAGTTGTTCTGTTCAGAATTCTAATTGCCCATTAGGTAATGAAGTGGCTTAAATTTTGCAGAGACTGTTAAATTTAGATATTTCCTTACTGAAATAGAAACATTCTGCTCCTATCATTATGTAAACGTACTCAAGGATAAGAAAATCTAGACAGAAGGACTTGACTCAAACACTTGGTAAAAGGTGAATGTGACTGAGACATTATCGCTGGATGAGAAAAGGAGCACATAGAAAGAATATTTCAATCCAGCATGAACTGTGCATATGATTTGGTAGGAGATATAAAAAACCCAACCACAAAAAAACCCACAAAAAACCCCAAACCAAAGCAAAAACCAACCAACCAATGAAAACCAAACAAACCATAAGAACCACAACAACCCCAAACTAAAACAAAGCAAACAAAACAAACAACAACGTTTCCCCAAAACAACAAACAACCCCCCCAAAAATATTAAAAAACCCCCAAACCCTGGGAATGGATTTTTGGGACAAAATGCTGACCAACATTTTGATGCTGTAAGCCCAGTGAACTTTTTCATTCTTTTTCTGCTAAATAGAACTTGAATCCAAGTGCCCAGCTGTGAATTATTCTCTAAAATGGAAAGGTCAAGAGCATCCCATGATAACTCTCTCAGTCTAAGATTAGCTAAAGACCACTTCATAAATGAATTTCACCAGATTTCATTATAAGCACATATTAAAAATGCACAGCAAATCTGTTATGCAGAGTAGAAGGGGAAGAGACTTATAGAGGAAAAACACAAGGTGAAGGATTACTCCTAGATCCTACAAGCATATGAGAAATGAAAGGGGTGGAAAGGCTCAGTGTTTGGAATACTTTGCTAGTGAGACAGCAGGCAATCTACTGAGGTCAGACAAACATGTTGGCCTAGTCTGACAGTAGAGACAAGGATGGCCTAAGTTTGGAATGACGGATGAAGATGATCTAATGCAGCTTAAGAAATCTTCTCTGTCCAAGCTTATGTCTTCTGTCAGTGCCCATCTTCATTTACTGAAGCGAGACACCACTGACAGGGGCATTACTGGATAAAATTTAACACAGCTGTACAGTTCACCTTTAATCTTAACAAATAGAAGGAAACTCCAAGTTGTAGGATCTTTTTATGTCAAAAGTAACATATGTGATCAAGGACTGGTTTTTTTTTTCCTGTGAGCCAGCTGATTACAATTCAATACATAACACATATACCCAGCTGTCGTGCAAAATTGTCTCAGAAGGTGTTCATTTTACTTGCTACAACACACATCAAATACTTAATATTCATGATCAATAACTATAAGTAAATTGCAGCTGAAAAAAATTTTTGCAGCAGCCTAATACCTGAAATTAATTGGTAAAATGGTTTCCACTGAAAAGACAAAAGTTTGTTTGAAATATCAGCTTGGCATTTTATTTTATTCTACTGAAACACATATATTTAACATCAAGTGAACGTAGTCAGCTGAATCATATCTGGCATACCACACTGGGTCTACAGACAACTCAATATGAAATAAGTTGATGGGTTGCAGTGTACTTTGGCAGCAATAGTGGCATAAAAAATCCATTGGCAGTGTCTCTGTGAAATGGCCTTTCGGTATGTTTTCATCAGAGACTGCATTCTTGCGGCTCAGTGTTGTGGTGCTGATAGCTGCTTTCCCTTCTATTCCTCTCTGACTCAAACCACTGCTACGTCACAGATGCTTGAAATTAGATGTCGGGATTACAAAAGGAAGAAGAAGAAAATCAGAACAATATGTGCATACTTTAATAGTATGCATTAATAACTTAGCTACTAGGTGACAGAAGATATTGTTACCCAAGACCTTACATATCACTTATTGTATCATTAATGTCTATGACATAAGTGAATTAATGCCACTGATGTTGGTTTTATACTTTGTTTTGTTTCATCAGAAAGGCTTTAGTAATGAACACTTTCCTTTGCAATACTTATGAAAAGCAGAGATTTCTATACAGATATTAAAAATGTACGCTCAAAGAAACAGCAAACAAAATGCTAGCAAATGTCATAAGATTAACTGTAGCAGGACGCCTCTGTAACCTATCAAAAATAAATCACACAATTTCTTAAACAGACATTTTAAATTGAATATAAAACACTGGAATAGAGCCTTTTAAAATCTTATGCTTACAATGGAATTTGAGGAATAGGAAGTATTGATTTGTGCACTATCTCCTTTCATATTAGCAACTCGTGTCAGTATTTCTACTAAAATGACACATTTTTAGTAGTATAACAATTTTACTTACATTGTCTTTAGGCTTCAGACTAAACATCTCAATTATATCACAGCAGCCATTCACAAAGTCATAAAGTCCATGAGCTATTTGCACAAACTCAAGAGGGCAATGAAATAAAAGAAGGGATACATTTTCACAATGGTAAGTCCTTGCTTTTTAAATTCCCATGTGACTAGCAAAGTGACTAGTTTTAAAATAAGTGACCAAACGTAACATCACTTTATATGTAGCTTTTCATTCTGAAAAAATGCCGTGGTCTGATTTTTCAAGTCATAGCACTTTTAGGAAGAAAGGTCTAACAAAGCAGAACATTGGGCTGGATATGTTTTTATGTGATTTTTCCATATGCTGAGTATTCTTTCAGTTCCAGCATGTCATCTTAAAAGCTATTGCAAAAACAAAGATGACAGAGGTGAGGATAATAAGAAAACTCTGATAGGAAAGAGCTATCCTCTGATAAGAAAGAGCTATCTTCTCTCTCTCCTCATACAACGAATGACTAAATAAAACTTTTCAATTTGGAAAAGAGACAGCTGGAATGAGCTGTGTCCTAGATGTCTACAAATCATAAAAGAAAAGCAGAAAATAAAACAGCAGCACAGGAATTACTCTTCTAATAGTCATATAAATAGAACCTTAATGACTCCAGCTATATTTCAGTCTACTGTTTTGTTGAGTTTCTCTTAGATGAAAATAATAGAGAATTTATAAATAAATCCCTAATTGTCAACCTGTGTAAATATTATTGAAAATATGCTTCCAATGCAAAAGAAAATAGGTCAGATTAAATACAGGGTATAGACATGGTTTGCTGGAGAAAGGCATTTTCATATACTTAATTCTCTAATCAGAAAGGCATTTAAAAATGCCCTTTTACAATATGTCTGTATTTAAGATTAACCCAGCATGATCATCTTGAAAATTTAGTGTGCATGCTGGCTTTTTTTAACACATTCTTTTTGTTGTGATACTTCAGGTAAGATAACATCATATAGGGTTTCTAGTTGCACCATAATAAAATCCTTAATTAATTCAGAGGATGTCTCAGTTGGCTTAACTGTCATTTTAGTGCCTTTTTCTTGGTCATACTTACATCTTCTGTAACATATTTTTCCCAAATGTATCCACATTCTTGCAGTCCCACTGCAGTGCTGCCACTTGTATCATGTAGAAGCAGAAGTGTTCCATGTCAGCTTGTTAACAGCCTTCATATCTGGAGGCTATTGTCATATATACATTCCTAAAATTCTTACTAGTTCGCAGCTTAGCTAAGGATAGAAAAGTAACTGGTATAATGTTTTTATTTTCTTCAAATAAAACTGACTTAATTAACTAAGTGAACAGTAGGGCTGAAGGCAAAATATGATTTAAATGTGCTGATTCTATGCTTTTCTCATTTCTTGTTAAGACTGTAAAACATGCAGGGTTCCTTGGGGCAAGGGACATGTCTCTGTTTATTCTGTAAAATGTTTAGTACAGGAAGAACCTCAAAAAAAAAAAAATTACAGCTTACAATTCTTCTCAAGTGTTTCCTTCCTTGTGTTTATACTGACATTTTAAGAATATTTAATTCTCTCAGTCTTGCAGGTTTTCAGTAATTCCTAAAACTTAGGAAAGGAACAGATGCACACAAATGCAGTGAGTGCCTGGGAGAGGCTCATGAACCTGTGCAAAAAAACAGTGCCTAGAATTTTCAGAAACCTGACTTTTCCCAGTATGGTTAGAAAACCACACAACATCAGTGCACAAACAGATTTAGATATTAAGCAAATGAAAACACACGTTTAGCATGGCAAATAACAAGACCACAAAATCGTGTCCTATGGGATGCCAACAGGGAGCTGCTGTGTCACAGGAGCCCAAAAGCCATACTCAATGGAGCCTGGGTAAAGTCTGCAAAACTCCATCTCTGCCTTAGTCCTCACTTTGGCATGCAGTGCTGGGATGTGTTGTCCTCAATTTGCATAAGAAACAAGTGATGCTATAGACCTGCACATTCACAGTTTCCCTTGACAGCAATCTTGCATAAGCTCATGGAATGCGTGCAATGCGGAATGTGGTGAATTTCTTTACAATCACTTGTCTGAGGGAACTGGAATTATTCATCTCCTAACTCTGACATACCCTTCTTTAACCACCTTGGCAGACATTTTCTGTACAAACAGTTGTTCCATTGATGTTTTGCAAAACATGGTGTCAGTTTTAGAAGTCCAATGGAGGAAAAAGAGTTTTTGTTGTGCACGCATCTGTCTGTCTGTGCTTTTTATCTTCTTTCAAAGGTAACAAGACTCACATTACAGGAATCTTTAAAAATTGTCAAATACAACAGTTCTTTCTATATTTGGCTGCAATGCTTGAGGGTAAGTTTTACATGTTTCTTGGACTTGACCTGTCCTGTCAACACTATTTGTTGCCTCGTGGTTCAGAGCTGTACGAGTATGTATGGAAACTGCTGCATCTGCTTGCTTAAACCTTGGGGTGGCACACAGTGATTATATCATTCAGGCAGAAGTAATGAAGAACCCAGTAGCATTTGGTTTGTATTTTTTTATCCTTTTGAAGCAAATAAAAGGAAAAAGGCATCAAAAAAGGTTTGATTCTATATTTTTTCAAAAACAAAAAACTCTAAGCAACAAAATTCATTGAGAGGCCTGCATTTATAGCTCGTGTTGTCCATATCTCAAGTGGAAAAATATTAAATGAGTAGAGATTTTGCCTGTAGCAGCCAATTTTTGCAATTTTTTTACTTAAAATGGTTCTTATAAACAGAGTATAGATAGCAATACAATTTGAGAGGTGTTTTAAATAAAAAGGTATAAATGCCATCAGAGTTTACCCACAGTCACCAGGAAAATAAGTCATGCTCCCTTTTAGTCCCTGTGTCATTGTAAAAGTAACTTGTTTCTTCTTGTTTAGTATATGGATATCTTCTCCTTAGTTCCATAAATATCTTAAAAAGCAGAGAAGTAGTTTTAATATCAATTCAGCAAGAACTGAAGAACTTTTTCAAGATTATAATTGATTTATGTGGCAAGGCTTTGGTAGGAGGGGTGCAGTGGGGCTGCCAGGGTGGCTTCAGTGCTTTCTGTGCATCAGTCAGGGTCAGTTTCCCCATTTAGGTTTTCAACGCTGAGCCTATCAGTGGTGCTGGTGGCACCCCAGTGATAACATTTAAGAAAGGGTAAAAAATGCTGCCCAGCAGTTGTGAGAGAAAGGAGTGAGAAAAATATGAGAGAAACAGCCCTGCAGACACCAAGTCCGTGAATGAGAAGAAGGAGGTGCTTCAGGTGCTAGAGCAGCGATTCCCCTGGAGCCTGTGGAGAAGACCATGGTGAGGACAGAATGACTCTAAAGCCCACATCAAAACAGGTTTCTGGAATCAACTTCAGCCTGTGGAGAGGAGCCCACAGAGCTGTTTGGCCCAGAGAGCATCCATGCTGGAACAGGGCATTGCTGATAAACAGTACTTCATGGAAAGGACCCATGCTAGTGCAGTTCTTGAAGAAAGATCCACACTGGAGCAGTTTGTGAAGGACTGCATCCTGCGGAGGGGACTCCACGCTGAAGCAGGGAAGAGCATGTGGAAGAAAGAACAGCACAGAATGTTATGAACTAAATCTAGCCCCTATTCCCCATGCCACTGTGCCACTTGGGGCTTGAGAAAATAGAAGTCAGGAATAAAGGAATGAAATTGAGCCTAGGGAAAAGAAGGGGAAAGAGTGGGTTTAGTTTTTTCTTTTTTTCTCACTATCCTACTATTATTTTAAATCTCAATAAATTGAACTGATTTTCCCCAATTCAAGTCTGTTTAACCTGGGCAAGTGGTAACTGATCTCACTGTCCCTATCATTTACAATGAGCTTTTTCTTTTTTTCTTCGTCTCCTGTTGAGGAGGAGTGAGAGAGTGGCATGGGGGGGATGTCTGGCATCCAACCAAGGTTAACAACTACAAAGAAAAAAATTAACTTTGTTTCCCTAAAGTAGAGTTTGATGCCATAAAAACTGGTCCTACTATAATTTTTATTTGGGCTAATACATCCTTCATGTGCGCCCCACTGTTTACATTTCTTTAGTCTGAATAGACTATGCCCAGACTATGAACTGATTCCATCCATCCCATACCTCTTCTGCTGTAGCCTCAGAAGAGACAGAGAACAACTATTAAAGCAGCACTTTACATTGACAGCCAAATAAATGCTTGTCACTGCAAAAGTGCACGGCCTTTGCACGGCTGCTCTCTTTGACTCAATCCCCATTTTATCCACACTGCTCATAAAAAAGATCTAAAATATTGTGTCTAGACTGAGCCACAAGAAAGATTTAACAGGAGCAAAAGTTTCTGCTTGCAAGAATCTTCTGTGTCAATGACTTGCCCGTCTCAGTAGGCTGCTGCAGAAAATCAAGGAAGGAATTACTAAACCTCTGTATTTAGAAAATCACCTTTACTTTTAAGCTCTGGAATGTTTGGAACATGACAGCATTAAAAATGCCAAGATGAGCAGCAGCAATAATAAGCTGCTGCAAAGACGAACACAAGTATTGACAAATTTCACATTTCTATCAGAAGTCTTTCAGATAGACTTTGCAATAAAGTGATCAGAGAAGTATACTAGTTTTCTTTTTATGATCCAGAGTAATGATCTAGCTCAAAAAAGAAAGGAAAAATGTGATTTTATTTTTCAAAATAATATATTTTCAAATTGATATTGTAATTTCTTCATATAGACAGTACTAGATCTGGGATAAGGAAATGGTGAAAAAAGTAGCTACTTAATTTGACAAGACACTGGATGAAATTCAAACCAACATATAACTTGAAGGTTATTGTTTGTAAGAAAAGAGTAAGTAGTAAACTGGATGCAGTCAATAACACCTAGTTCAAATGTCTTTAGAAAAAAAGCCCAGCAACAGTGTCTTCTGTGAGGTTCTAACACAAGTGGAATACTGCTTTCTTGGCACAAATTTAACCTGATAGTGTTTTTCCCTCGCTATGCTTCATGCCCCATCTGGTCACTGGATAACCTTCCTCTTTCTTATTTCTTTATTTCTGTGTGCTACACAAAGCATCCTTAAAATCAGCTAGTGTTAAATGAGCTCCTAGTTCTTTCCTCAATATAGTATTTTCATTTGTACTGCCTCCTTAATTTATGCTTCAGTGAATCTGTTCTGAGTACTTACATTTCTTCCTGTCGCATGTATTTACTATCCCTGCATCTGGCAGCTAACTGCAACCACAATCATATCTATTGAGTATGTTACCACATGTTATTGCCTATAAGTGATTTACAATCTAGCTGACCTCTCACACAGAGGATGTAACACTGAAAAAAGTCTGTTCTCCAATTATATCTTTCTCTTCTAGGAAGAACACTAAATATAAGAATGACGTGATCAGGATAGCTCATCAGAAGAAGTCTGAGTCCCTCCTGTCCTTTCTGTATATAGGAAATATTTCTCATTTCAGCCCTTGGTCTGGCAACTTGAAAACTCAATGCCTCTATGTAAAACTGTTTTTAAAGTACAGCCTTAGTTCCACATTTCTCCTAATTTTACAGTGCTTCTGTACAGAGAAGGTTCTTTTTATACGCCTATGGGAGGACGGATTGTAAGAGAATAGGGATAGTACTGAAGGCAATCTCCTCCAATGAATTGCAGCTATACTGATTGCTAAAGAGTGGGAACAGCCTTGCCTTTAATGAGGTCACAGTCTAGGTCCAAGGAGAATGGATGTTATAAAAGAGTGGGTTAGCTGGCGGAGAGTCAGTTGGAATGTGCTGGCTGTGCTGTGAGGAGGAAGGGTCAAGTGGTCTTGCAAGGGGCAGATAAGGTAAGATGCTCTGTGAGGGACAAACAGAGTTAGGCAGTTGCGTAAGGGATAGGAAGGAGTTAGCTGGTCCTGCAGAGGAAAGACTTAGGAAAGGGTACAGAGAAGGAATCTATGTTGCATGGAGTTGCCCGTGGGAAGGGTACAGAGAAAACATCAGTGCACTAACAGGTTAGTAACTAGCTGATGCTTGAAGCCTTCTTTGGTGTCAATCGTACCTCCACCATCAATACCCCGACCATTTCTGTACAAAATTCATGATCAAAGTAAAATTTGAAGAAAGTAGTTGATTCCAAAAATTAAATATGGTTTGAAACCCAAATTAATCCTTTGAAATGGATCAGCTACAAGCATTTAGGCATTAAGTCTTAAGTAGTTATCATAAGGAGACCTATTTGATGTTTTTTCCCTCCATAAACACTACCAAGGTAGTCACCAAAGGGAAAGCAGATAAGGTTTTTTTGCAGCCTGACAATGAATTCTGAAAACAGAAGTGTGTGATATACATAGTATAGCGTGTTTCAACTAATGCTATTGCAGAGGGACTAGGTGGGCAGGAATTCCATAGAAACAACGTATGGATTATAATGGTTCAGATATGAACTATGGGCCAACAATATCATGATACTGCAAAGTCCAATATTCCTAACTAGGAAGTTTAAACAGATATGTTACATGTATGAAGCAATGATTTGAACCCTTTTTATAGTTGTAAACCTGTCCTTTCCAAGAGTCCTGACTAATTCTGCATAACAGATTTTAAGTAGATATGGGGAAAAAACAATGGCCATTGAAAATAATCATAAGTACAGTAGCTGAATCTGTGATGACAGAAATAGAATATGAGCCTCTCACTGAGTGTGAGGTGACTGTACATAAAAAGTTAACATGACTATGTTGGTGATAGATGTTGTGATGGTAAGGATAGTGAACACAAATGTAGTCTGCTTGCAGACCATGAGAGGCTTCAAGTAACAAGTAGAAGAACGTGTCTCAGGAATGATATAGGCCCTATATAACAGTGAGGAGAGACAATGTTCTCCAAGGTGCTTACAATCTCTTTCTTATGATTTTTCTAGTTTTCTTAGAATGAGTTCTTTATTTATTAATGCATTCCATTATTAACTTATTTACTACATCAATTTCCTCTGTATTCTAAAGAATATACTGGGTCATCTCAGCACTGCCTATTTTGTTCCCAATGCACACTAGATATTTCTCTTCCACAGACATGTAAACTGACTGTTGAAGAAGAGCTGATCTGGTTCTGCTTCAAGTTCTGCCTCTTGTAAAATCAATAAGTGTTATGTTAACAAGCAATTTTTGATGGAGAACTAGACTTTAGTCTCTACACATCTGCACTAATGCTCCATTTTTCATTTGCACGTTTTGATGATTCAGTGCTTAAATATGTTACCATTTCTTCAGCCAAAATGACTTCTTGTTCCAGACAAGGGTTGGTATACTAGTACTCTTCTGATAGATGTTAAACCACACTCTGCTGAACCTCCTAATTGATTTGGTGAAACAACTGAAGTGCAGCTGCTGACTTTGAAAAAACTCATATTCAGCTTCTAAGAATACCCAGGAGAGGGCAATTCTATTACCAATCTGACTGCAATTAAAATTCTTTGATGTATCTCTCTGTACTTTCGACTTTATAGTTTGGGTTTTCAGAAGAATATCAGCAATACTAAAAAGGTTTGACACCTCAACCAGTCTGCACCCTCAGTCCATTGATCCTTTCATTATCGACAAATCTATCTACTGGTGCGAGATATTAATGTTCTGTCAGCTACCACATTAATAAACAAAACTGCTGGAATAAGGAAGAAAGAAATCCAGATAAGGAAATAAATCAAATCTGGATTTTTCTATGAAGCTAGTTAGCTCAAGGTTTTACTACTTTGCAGATACTATACAGATCAAGATTAGCAGGCAGGAAAATGTGGATGCAGTTGTAGTCAGTATATGCTAAAGTCTTATGATCAGGAAAGAAAGAAGAAATTAAAAAATAAATACCTTTTCAAAAGTTCTCCAGCTGTGTATTTGTTTGTGAGTCATCAAAATATTGACTATTTCTCCTGGCAATTCCCACTGGAATATGGTTAGTAAACCAGCTCAATCAAAAATTAAATTTAGTCAATTTCATCTTTATACAGTCAGCATGGGTATATGAAGGGGAAATTGTACTTAACTGAACAGAGTAAAGAAGTGTTCTACAGCAGATTACTCCCTAAATACACTAAATCTCTTCAGTTTAATCAAACCATAATCTGTGTGTTTAAATTATGGTCTAAATTATATCAGCGACCATTTGCCAGTGCCATCGACAGTATAGAAAAATAATGTCAGAGTATATCAAATTGAGCTTTTACTTTTAAAAACAAAATCTGTATTCTATCTTTTTCAAATTTTAGTTACAGGAAAAGCTTAAATTTTCTCTGTTACACTCAATTTGTCTTTTGAATCTCAGCTGGAGAACTCAAATTTCGTATCAATTCTACTGAAAACCTCAGACAAATATGCAAAACAATAATTTTAGGTAGACCAGAAACTTCTATTTCAATTTTCTTGATTTAAATTAGACTGATTTTATTAATAGAAGATCTGATGTGTTAAACAAAAGCACTGATAGAATATTTCCTGAAAGAAAAATAGCTTAAAAAAGGTTATTCATATTTTATTGTTTATATCACGCCAGAATGAGTAAATTAGATATTCAGTGAGATGGAGCTGGCCAAATACACTATGTATATTCTGTTTCACTTTCAGACAAGTTTTTAAGACTACTAAAATTTGATTCAAAGTGAAGCAGGAAGTTAAAAATCTCCCTACTTTTATTCATGGTTCAAGCAAAGTGGGAAGTATTTCAATTTATAATGGATTTTGCGAGCAATGGCCCACATCTTCATTTATTTTTTAACATGAGTCAGAATTTTGGTGGTTACATTTCTTGACAGAATTCTTTTAAAGATTCATGTACTTCACTGCACTGAGAATTCTTCAGTGAAATCAGTGTCCTGCCTTGAATACTCAAAAATTAGTCAATGAGTTATATATATTACAGGAATGTATTGGTAATTTTTAGAGAGGAATAATCTATATTCTGTGCTATGTGATGTCTTCTAGGTAACATGACTCTGCCTCTGCTAATACATTCAAATCCATAAAAGTAGTCAGAGATCTCTTGAAAAGATCTGTCAGAGATCGTTTTAGTAGTTTACATGAAATGAACGAGTTCCTCAGGCATTCTCATAAAAATTGCTACCAAAAGTGACATCCTTATGAATGTGCACCGCTGCTTCTTAGAGCAGATCCCTGGAGGCTGAAAGTTCAGACAAATGGTGCTGCAGTTCAAATGAAGCCTTCAGTAATTCTGTCTGTTCTGTGGTGTTCAGCAAAGGAGTGCTTAGAGCTTGGAGTTTTCAAGGTCATCAGTTTGGCACCATTAGGACAGAATTGAAAAACTTCATACTATATACATAAGAAGTCACAATTGTAATGTCCTGTAGGTATGGAAAATGTTTTCAGTACTCTTCAGACTTTTAAAAATCTTTATATAATCTGTATTAAAAATTTTGCTTGTAATATTTCAGATAAAGGGATCAGTATCTCCTACCATGTACACAAGGTTATTTCATAGCTTCTCAGTGTCTTTGAGGTTTATTGAGTACCCAAGAACGTACATGATCTGCTACCATCAACTGATGAATGTTAATGTCCTCTTACTGAAAGTGTTATCTTACTATAGATTGTAATAGCAGTAGATTTACTCTTGTCTCCTATCTGGCAGACACTTTTTTTCCTTGGTAAGAGGAAATCAGATTATCAGATCATTATTTGATCTCCTTTATAGTGTTTTTTGCAAAGACTGATAAAAATTTAACACAAGTGACACATGATGTTATTGACTTGCCTTCTAAGAGATTGCTTATTTCACTTGGAATTACTCGAAATTTGTTTAGGGTTTTACTCAGAATTATACCTTCAGGTATGTATTGTGTAGGCAAAGATGACACATTTTTTCTCAAGCGCACTAACAGTGAATTATCATGGGCACTATTAGAGCCACCTCCCAGAAAATATGGTACCAAATCATCTTACTGCATCTTGGCTTCATCCTGCAACCTTATCTGTTATTGCTGGTTCTGCATTCCCTCCACAGCTGACTATTGCTCTTTGGAATCAGTTGTCATTATGCCTTGACATGACTACGGTTTCTGGGAGAAGTCCAGTCATTCCCTTGACTAGTAGTGGTAACAATAACAAGAATTAGGAAGGGTGGATCAAAGATAGTTTTCAGTGAAAGAAAGGAAGGAACTGGC
>VXBB01009678.1:0-11249 GCA_013399915.1 Illadopsis cleaveri
TACCTTCCCCTCACTCACCCGCTGCCGCCTTCCCCCCAGGCCGCGTTCCAGAAAGCTGCCGAGGAGGTGAAGCAGCTGAAGTCGCAGCCCACGGACCAGGAGATGCTGGACATCTACAGCCACTACAAACAGGCCACGGTGGGCGACGTGAACACGGGTAGGTACCGCCCCGCCTGCCCCCCGCCGGCCGCGATGGGGACGCTTCGGGAGGCAAAACCTCTCCCCCGTTGCGCTTCCCTCAATCCCGCGGCTCAGCGAAAGTGACTCAGTGCCGACTTGGCACGGATTTGTGTGCGGGAGGGCACGGGCTGACCCGATAAGACTTTGTGCAATTCCTGGGTTTTAGATTAACCCGGCTGCAGCCGTCTGTACCGTGCGGTGAGGGCCTGAGGATGCTTTGTGTTAGCTTTGTGCAAATATTGGGATTTTTGGAGACCTCTGTGAGTAAGTGGCTGGTCAGGCCGAGGGGTGCTGCTTTAATGCAAGCACTTCTTGGTTATACAGGCTTAAACAGCAAGGCAAACGATACAAGGGTGGAATTGCAGGGGATGACACATACAGTTTATTTGGACTGGATTGGCTGCTAAAAATAGTACTGGAAAGCAAAACCAGGAGAATAGAAGAAAACTTTTATAGGAGCTGCAATTAAATATACTTCAGAAAGACTGTAACAAAAATATATCTGCAAGTACACAGTGCAGAATGTTTCTGGCTACTTCTCTCGTTACTGTCCATGTCCATGTGCTGTCCATGGCAGTTCAGCCTTTGGCATAACATTTAAAGTGAAGCCTGTCTCTATCGACCTTGTGTAACACTGGAGTAGCTAGAATTAGAAAGGGAAAAGGTCAATTCTTTGGAGTGCTGGCCTCCTAACCCAGTAGCTGGCAAAGTTTATTGAGTGTCCATTGATTTAAAAGCTGGCAGTGAAGTGTACAGGAAATGGTAAGTAATTTAATCTTTTTCCAAAGTTGGCAGCGTGGGGGAGAAAAGAAATTACTTTGGGTTTCAGACGTGATCCTTTTGCTGTGGTTGGACCTCAGCATCATTTGCGCTTGACAGGGTGAAAAAGTGCTCCTGAGCTGTGAATATGCCACCATTTCTGCAAGTGCTTGCACTCCTGTGAGGCAGCAGCCAACGTGAGTTGGCCAGAGAAGCAGCCTGTGGGAGGGTGACTGGTGGGGTTTGTGCTGGAGAGAAGTGGAGCTGCCAACTGGAACTGCAGGTCACTGTGCCATGGGAGCTGCACAAGGGTGTTTCTGTGGATACTGCCCAGATCTGTTTGTGAGTTCTAAGAATTGTCTTTAAGGAGAGAGAGAGAGGAAGTAGAACCACAAAGGGGACTTTACACAAGATTAACTATATACATGTCATTCACTTTCTACGTGGCCACACCACAGCCTGCAGTGAAGTGAGTCAGATTTTCAATGTTTCCAAATGCAGATGCAGAACTACAGGTTTGAAACACACCACTAACTTGATGATAATGAGTTCCAAGGTGTATGTTACTACAAACACCTGTCTGTTTTCGTGTCTCTGCCTGTAATGAGCCTCAGGGTATTTCTGTTTTACTTTAGAGCTGATGTTCTTTAATTGGCTAGCTCTTACGTGACAGCAGGCTCTTCAGAAAGTACAGCTAAACCAAATCACAATAGTTGGTGCTCTTCTGCTCAAGTGCTGCTGTATCAAGAGAATTTGAGTCTATTTCTGTTGTCACCACCATGTTGTAAGATATTCCCCTGAGGTGATCTGCTGGCTACAGGTTAGCCAGTAACAGCTGCAGAGATGAGCCATTGGATTTAGTCACAGTTAAAAGCTAACTAAGCCTTCAAGTGGGTTTTACCTACAGCCAGATCACACAAACTAATCCTGCTGTTTATCCTGTCTCTCTCAGACCGCCCTGGTATGCTGGACTTCAAAGGCAAAGCAAAGTGGGATGCCTGGAGTGCATTGAAAGGTAAGTATCTGATTAAAGAAATTAATAAAATTACCACCAGCAAACCAGTCAGAAACACGTTCAGCAAGAAACAGAATAGTGTTGCCTTTTAATACAAGAGTTCTGGAAGTTCAGAATGCCATGATAATAAATTTTAATTACCTCTGCAAGGCAGAAGTAATCCTGAAAAATATGGCCTGTGTGAAAGAGAATTAAGGTGCAAAATGCCCCCCTGGCCTAAGATGTAAATAAAGAAGAACAGTAACAGCAGCAGAAATCTAAATTTGTTTTTCTGGTCCCAGCCTAGTACCCGAAAGACTGAGGTGTTTGTGCAGCTGTTGAGCATCTTCCAGTTAGGAAAGCTTTGGAAGAAACAACTGAGTTCCCAGCTCTAAAAAAGGAGCCAAACAAGTGGTCTAATCGATGACAATGGGTCTTTTTTCTCGTATTTTAAGGAATAGCTTTCCTGTAATAATTGTCAATGACATTCATGAACTAATGCATTGCCTAGTTGCTGTCTGTGCAAGAACAGCTTGGAAACAGTTTTTTCACAATTGATGGAACACATTTGTTAGCAGTGGATTCAGAGCCCAGTGACCTTCCTGGCTCCTTTGCTCTCTGGTGGTGTGGGCTATAGTGAGGAACTGTGACTTGTAAAAGACACCTTAATCTGTGAAAGGCATCTGACTGCTTCCTGTGTTCTGTCCTTCAGGAACGTCCAAAGAAGATGCAATGAAAGCTTACATAGCAAAAGTGGAAGAACTAAAGGGCAAATACGGCATCTGAGGACTGGATAAAGCAGCTACATGCACGCCTGAAATCTGCCTTATTTCTAATAATGTGGAAAACTGGTTTCTAAGAGTAACTTTAGATACCTAATAATGTCGTAATCAGTTCTCCTCATGCCTGTAGTTCGGGAGAAGTTATGTACCTGCCTAATGTACTGACACGGTATCAATTCCTTCCGGGAACAAAAATCTGGAACTCATTAAAGTGCGTTTGGTACTTTAGCTGTTGTGCTGGTGGTGCCTTAGGGGTCACGGTGAGCTCATCCATCCATCCCGTGGCTGCCGCTGCCGAGCAGAGCCGCCTCCCCTGTCCTGGTGCCACTAGAGGGGGTCTGTCCCCTGCGTTCGGGCACTGCCGACTCCTGCCCGAAGCGCTCCTCTACAGGTAGGTGAGTGGCAACCCGCAAAAGCTGGAGCCCCGCAGAGCTTATCTGGAAAAGGTTATCTCTAATGCTGCGTGTGCTAAGAACGAGGTGCTTGATACTTGTTGCTCGGAGCTTTCAGAGACTTAGTCAACAACTGCCAAATCATCTTTCAGAAACATGGGACATGTTATTTCCCAACAACAGTGTTGGGTTTTTAGAGAAAAGGCAAATGCTGAACACAAAGCCTTCTCTGGGAAAGGAAAGGTTTCACAGGCAGTGGAGTTGATACTCTTGGTGCTGTAAAAGCAAGAGAATCAACTTGATATTGCCATGTAATTGGTTGCAATGAGGGGTGAGTCACGTATAGACTGGCTGAACACTGTCATGACTGCTCAAAGGGAAAGACTTACAGTGATCATCAGCAAAAGTTCGATTACAAAACACACAGTTGTGACCATCTCTAGTAGGCTAATTGTTTTGGTCTGCCTAGTGTAGTCTCTAGGAGCTGCTGATGATGGAAAGGGAAGATTTTGCTTTTAAAATGTGACGTTGAACTATTCCAGCATAGAGCATTTGAGAATGAAATCACAAGGAATTATAGGAAATACAGGAATAAGGCATTATAATTCCTGCTGAACCGGTTAGCATCTGAACAGGTGAGGACTTCAAGCACTCTTTAGATAAGCAATTGATTTATAGAATACATAGGGATGAAAACTATCATTATATATCTGAATAGGTAAATAGTTTTGTTGCTAGTTATACATGGTGAGTAGTAGATTTAGAGATTACTTCACATGCTTTCAAAAATTTTAACTTCCCCCTTTACTACTTTTAATGGGAAATGCTCTTAGAGCTGCTTTTTGTCCTTTAAAATGTATTACGATAAAGAGCGAAAAAAAGGCAGTTCATTCTTGTTCCTCCTTGTTCTTCTGGGTAAGTAAAATAAGAACTTGGGCATTTTTACCTGCTCTTGTATCCTCTGTTACTTGAGATTGTCCCAATTAAATTCACTTTGCCAGAGAGGGGTAAGACCAGATGTTTACCAAAAGAAATGCTTTTACCTCTTCTCTAGCCATAAATTCCACATCTTCTACAGCTCCATCTTGGCAGCTGTATTTTGTGAAGCTGATTATCCTTGAAGGTTTCTGCCAACCTTCGCCAGACCAGAGCTCACACCAGCAAATGCTCTCACGTTGCTCTCGTTTGCCTGGAAGCTGATGCACTGTGAGTACACTGTGCTTTGCCAGCATGTTTTCTGTCAGAATTTTTGACTGCTAAACTTTAGTTAGGTCTAAAGCATGGGCTAGGAGTAGCGAGTTCTATATCCCAGTCCTCATTTGGATTAGTTTCCCCTGCGACAATTAATTGTTACAGTGCTGCTCTCCTTTCTCATACCTCTAGCATTCGGAAAACATCATTTTGTACACTTATCCAGAGAGGGTTTTCTCTTAGCCAGTCTTACAAATAATGCTATTTGTCAAGTAATACAAGTGACTGAGAACTCTACCTAGTATGTCTTTAGTTGGATACTTAATTTTTTACTGTAGTAACACCTTTCTGCTTGCAGCTTCACCATCCTTGAGAAAGTAACATCAGTGGTGTTACTATTTAGCTTGCCCTTTGGCAACCAACTGTGTCTTTCAGGAGCTAGCTGAAACATCCAAGATGTGAAAATAGCTCTTCAGTAAGTGGCTACAAAAGGCATGAAGGCAGAAGCAAAGGTAGTGGTGGTGACTGCACAGTGTTTGTGACCAGAAGCAGCAACACAAAATTTGGCTGGACAGGTAGTAATTGTTGAGCTGAAATAGACTGAGCATTGAAATAGAGTGAGCTAAGGGGCTCGTTGTGGTTGTCTAGCAGCAGGATGAATGTCTGTAAATGTGTAAGGATGCTGGGCTGCCTGAAAATGTTGCTGACCTAGTGACTGCCTAGTGCTCGCAGGTAAGGTGTGTGAGGCACCTGGGCTGCATAAATAACACTTGGGCAGCAGTGACACCAGGGCAGTGGTGGTTTAAGGGCATCTACAAACAGATTTGTAGGTAGAGGTAATTGGTCTTATTAAATTAATAAGGTGGTAAAAATAGGCAACCATTATCGTATACAGCCTTGAGATCGGAAACAGAAGCAGCAAGCCTCAAACCAAAATATCATCCAGAGCCATTGCTCTGCATGCAGTAAGGTACTTTTGGTGGGGGATCAGATGCTTTTGATGGCTGGGCAGTGCTGCAAAACAGGATTGTTCTGACACCCGCTGAGGGAGTTGCTGCTGTTTCCTCTTTGTTAGATCAGAGAAAGGCCAGCAACATCCTGATCCTGGCCGTGCTTGGGAAGGAGGAGAGACGTGCGCTGAGGCCAGCCCAGCTGGCGGGAGGTCAGAGGCCAGCTGGCACACACACACTCAGCCCTGCTCTGCTGAGTCTGCAGGGTGCAGGACAGAACCTGGACTTTGGATATGGCAATAATAAATGTTAACTCCTGTGTGTGATAAGACACTGTTCCTTCCATTGCGCTTCTATGATTAGCTCTTGCACAGAGCAACACAGAGCTGATTGGCATCCACTGCAGGCAGAGATAAGGAAGGGGATGATGTTTTCCTTGGAAATCACTGATGGGTTTTGCTTGCTTTTAACAAACATGTGAAGGTGCAACATTCCTAGCACAGATTTAACAAATCATTATTGGTGTGTTGCTTAAGGCCCATTACAGATTGTCCAGCCCTGTGAGGTAAATATTTCAGTTTGGTAAAAATGCCCTCCAAGGCTGACTGCACTGTGCAACTGACTCAGAATTCTTCAGTACTCATCTGGAAGGATCCTGTTTCACGATGGAAGCATTTAACCTTTGAACTTATTTGACCCTGATGATACTGCTAAAAATAAATGACAATTGCATTTGCTGCTGTTCAAAATATTTGCTCCTCCCCCTGAGGGTTCAGAGCAAACAGTATTGGGCAATAATACTTTGGGGTGACTAGCCATCTAAGCCATCTAGTGAGATTGATTATAAATTTGGGAGACAAAAAAGAAAGTATATTTAGGTTGGGACAGTTTTCTAAATACTACAACTGTCACCCCAGAAACAGGTTACACAGTATTCCAAGTTGTCAAAGCTGTATAGAAGACAAGTTGATACTACATTGATATAGGACATTTGAGTGCATTTACAGTAATAAATTCAGATGAGTAGAAGTTAATGGAATGAAATTAAAATCTAATTTTTTTTCTCCTCTCCACTAGTCCATGAAGTACCTTCCAGTCTATGAATTAGCCAATCTTCAGCTGCTCACTTAAAGTGCAAATAACATCAATCCATTTTAGATGTGTCTTCATCATTTAGGGAATGAGCTTGTATTTCTTCTAGAACCAGAGTATCTGTGAAAGTTGAACACAGCTTCGTTGTGTTCTCTTTAGAATAGGGAATTCACCTGAAGATTGGCTGCAGTGATCTTTTAACTTTCATTTCCAGTTACCCCTAGTACACACACATTTATGAGCTGCACCAAAAGAAGCATCACCACACGCTTTCTTTCCACACCTTGGAAAGAAAAACAATTACATTACTTGGCCAGTGCAGCCAGGCAGACACCTTGTTTGTCCCCACCAAAATGTGGAAGGCACCAACTTGTATTGTGTAAGGCTGAGAAAATGGTATGTCATCTCCTCCTAACAAACACTGCTCCTTTGAGTAAGTTCTGAATCTGAGAGATGGACTCACCAGTTTAATGTATTTGTTATTTTTAAATCCACTGATCTGACTTTTTACTGAGAGAAAAAATATGTATGTGACAGCTGAGAAACTGAAATATTTCCCCCAACTTAAGTAGAATTGAAATATGGACCCAAATTTTTCTAGTAGTGCTAAAAGAGTTAAAGTTGGGGTAGGATTTTTTTTTTCTATTGAATGTGTATTTCAAAGCAGAATTGTCACAATGGTCAGATGCAAATATTTTGAGCTATATTCTAAGCCAGTGTAACTATTGCCAGAGGTCCCTGAAAAAGAGTGGATCTGAAGCAGAATGAGTGAGCACCCAGTGTTGGATCTCTGCAATGTGATGCTGAGGTAAGTCCAAAAACTGATCAGAAGTGAAAACACAATTCTTTCTGGGGTACAATATCAATTCCTTTAAGCCTGTCCTGCTTAAAATCTCTCTTCTTAGGCGTAACTGAGGTGGGGGATAAAATCACTGTAACAGACTCCTATGTTATCAGCATGTTTCTAACCCAGCTGAGTCCCTCAGCAAGCACTGTTTGATGTGGGTGGTGGATGGTGGGTATTATTGCCATATGCAGCAGCCCAGGCCTGTCACGCACAGCCAGCAGTGAGTGGGAGAGCTTGGGGCTGCAGGGACACATGCTAGCCCCTGTCTGGTGGCCAGTCTGCCTTCCTGTGGCACAGTAGAGATGTCCAGGCAGGAGGCAAAGTGAAACCATCTGGCCCAGGAGCTCTCTCCTCTTTACCTGCTTTTACATGCCAGGATGAGTTTGTCCACTTGGCTGCTATAACTTGCAGCTGATGGGAGGGAAATCCTGAGGTAAAGTAGTTGTGATAAGGGGCTGATCTGAGCTGTGTGGGCCTTGGCACAACCCAAACCCCCTTTTGTTATGTATGCTGCTGCCTGGGGCACAATTCACCTAGGATGACTGCCTGCTTTCCCAGAAGCTGCTGGGCTTGAGCAGCTTGCCAGCAACTTGCTGACTTTTTGCCCCATTCCAGCAGCTCTGTTTCAGCCCAGCTAGGCTGAACCCTGGATTTTCAGTCTACTACCAGGAAAAAGAGAAGGCAAGAGAACGGTGCCAGGAGACAGTTAGCCTCTTTCTTCTTTCTCATAACACTTTCTGCATGCTCACTGCTTTGGGAAGATACAGAAAAAATAGTAACTTTTTTTCCCCCATACAGACCTTGGATACCTCCCAAAGTCTCAGTCTGCAAGATACTCAAGATCTATTTGTCTCAAGGATCAGATCCAATTCTCTCTGCAAAGATACCTTGAACTACGGATCTGACAAAAATGAGAGTTTAAATGCCTCATCAGGTGTGTTGCTATGCCAAAATTTAAAGATGTGGTCAGAAAGAATTTTATTAAACAGAAAAATGCATTTGTAGAAGTAACTGGCCTCAAGATCAGATGAAGCTGGATTGGTGGTGCCTCAGACACTTGTGTTCTGCTTCACCTCTAAGTGATTTCACTTCATTGGGCAACTGTTCTCTAAGTCCCTGGTAACGCTCAGATTTTGGTCTTGAACCTTCTCCAAGTTGTCCCAAAGCTGGAAAGGATTCTTCAGTGTTAAACTTCTCATGGTTTTAAATGAACCAGATGAACCTATTTCTGTGTTGTACAACAGTCTCTGGTAATTTCCATTATTTATGCACACATTTCCCTGAAAACTTTCTCTCCAGGGATAGGATGTGAAATGCCTATTTAAACAATAGAGAAAAGGGACTTTCTAAACAAAATAATGAAACTGGCAATATACCAAGAACTCTACAATAACACAACCAAAAATACTTCTAAGGTGCTTTAAAGGTCATTTGCCCTGTTGTTATTACATGGGTGATGTATTTTTCAGACAAAAAAAATGGTTTTTTGTTTTACGGCGCTGAGCTCTTTTTTACTGTAAAATACCATTTTCACATATTATTTTTAAAAATAGTATAGAGGCATTTTCCCACGTTTTTTTTTTCTTTTAAAGTCAGACAATATGTTTGGCTTGTTTTGTAATGAGACAATGAAAATAAACTCATTACATTTGAAAAAGGTGCAGAGTTCTCACAGGCTTTCTAAACTCAGACAGCTTTACCAGAAGGTATCTCCAGCCAGGCAAGTGCAGATATTAAAGTACTCACTGTTACAACCATCTGGGCTGGGGTGACTTCAGGAAAATGACTCAGAAAGTGCCTGTTCAATGCTGATTATAAGTCCAGGTCCACTTTCATTTTCATTTATATTTGGGGAAACTAAAAATACAAAACATTAATGCAATTTCTCATTTGCAGAAAAAGTACCATCCCCTATCACTCTTTTTTCCTCAAAGAACAAGCTTGGAACATAACTATATATTTACTAAAGAATCCAAGTATGACAGAGGAATGCTTTTGGTTTAAAAGTAACCACTTTAATTCCCTCAATCATCAAGGCTTTTTATGCATGTTTTTACTCATGTGAACCTTACCATGGGCTTTAACAGAAAAAGAAAATTATCTTGCTCAGCAGAATACTCCTCACCCTTAAAAGTTAAGATTTGTAACTGCTGAAGTCTTTAGGATGACTCAGACTTTTTAAATGCAGATCTATGCTTAATGATTTTGCTAATTGTGGGCCAAATTGCCTAATGCTTTCCAGGATTGAGCCAATGTTACAGAAAGCATAAGTTACCTGAGGTTTTTGCCAGATAAGAGTTGGTATATTTTGTTTGGTCCAAGTCTGCATTTGTTCAGCATGGTTACATGCAAGAAGCATTTATTCAGCTCATGCAACAAATAAGACAACAAGACCTGCTTGTGCTTTTTGAGCCTAAAATACATATATAGTTGAATTTGGAACTTTGAAGTGCAAGGGTATAATAGCAAATACATGTAATCAGTCTGCACAATGCAATGCAGAAATGCTCTTTAACCTGTGGAATAAAGAGCCCAGGATGTTCATAAAGATCTTCTATCAACTGGTGAACCTAAGATAAAAGGGACGGGGCAAGCATCAAGTTTTCTAGCTTGAAGAGCACGTTCAGAAAACAAAATATGTTGCTGACTACAAACCCACAAAATAAATTTTAACAACAGACCTTGCAAAGATTTGCCCTGGGTTGCAAAAGGAGAAAAATCTCAATTCTGTGTCTGATAGAAATATAATTTAACATTGCATACAACTTTATAGAGAAACATTTAAACAAAAGATTCTGCAGGAGAGAAATAAAAAGGTCAGCATTTATCATTAAAATTAAAAGTATGAAAACTAAAGTAAATGTTGTTCAGAACACTCACTCTTGCTAGAAATAGTGTTACAGAAAACACCCCCAGACAGATCACAGCAGACATAAATGGTATTTTAAAGGAAGCCCAGTAAACCCTTATGAAATTGCATAGAGATTAAAATAATGAGACAATCTGTATAGACAGATGATTAGTTCAGAAATGGAAGCTGCAAGAAGGGTAAAGTAACAATAACTTCTACCACCCCATATTGGAGAAGGAGATCCTTCCAACTCCTGTTGGCTAGAAAGGGAATGGCCAAATTCCGACGCCTGAGAATAAGAGGGAGGCCCAGAACAACGACCCGTGGGGCTGTCCACTGGACCTCAGACTCTCTGGTGGAGCCAAAATCAGAATTTGGCAGTAAAACAAGAGTTTCTGATGACACAGCAACACCCAGCTTTCTTGGGCTTTTTAAAAGCTGTTTCAGACAAAAAAAAAAAGTAGAACGGTCAGTAATTCATTAGAGGATGGCAAAACATGAGTGGGAAAAAGAGCTAAGGTGTAAAACTTTATGAGCAGGGAGGTTTTTGCTGACAGCACAGGTAGAAGTAGGTAAGGTAGAGCAGGCTGGTAAGAGATAAGAGCGTGCACACAGCCCAAGGTGCGAGGCTATCGCTGCACCGGAACCGGTGCCGAACAGGAACACAAACGCGGGCGCAGGCACAGCGGGGACCGGGCGGCGAGGGCAGGACGGGGTGTTCTGGACACACAGGCGTCTCTGGGGCTGGGTGTCACCGCAGCCCATCACTACAGCCCCAGAGACGCTCCAGGGGGCTCCTGCGGTGTTCCGGGCGAGCGGGCAGGGCTGGGGCAGCCTCCCCGNCTGGAGCAGCTCCGACCCTTCCCGGAGCAGCGGGGCGCAGCCGCCCCGATTCCCTTTCCCGCCTTCTCTGGCCGGCGGCAGCTNCAGCCCCAGAGACGCTCCAGGGGGCTCCTGCGGTGTTCCGGGCGAGCGCGCAGGGCTGGGGCAGCCTCCCCGTCCTCCAACGCTTGGCACCGGCGCTACATCACAAACTGTTCCCGGCGGCAGGAACACACCTCGAGCCCTCCGGCGGCCGGTGACACGCGAGGACCCGGGACGGGGTGAGGCTACAGCGCAGCGACAGGCATCGCCACCGCCCAGGACACCTCCTGCGCGGCAGCCGTGCTCTACCGCGGGCTTGGGCGAGTCCGTGCCCCGGGCCAGAGCAG
>VXBB01009678.1:11327-40726 GCA_013399915.1 Illadopsis cleaveri
GGGCTCTTGGCTCGACTTTCCATTACATCTCGTGTCACTTGGAGGGTTTCGGTGAGGAAGGGAAATGCGTTGCCCACGCGGGTCCGCGGGGGCTGCCGCCAAAGGTTCTCCTCCCGCCCCCCCTATGCCCCGAGGTCGCTGAACCGTGCGACCCCGGGGTGAGCACTGAGGTCCGTGCCGCTGGTGCTGCCGGCCGGAGGAGGAGAGACGTGCTGGCTCAGGAGGGCAGTGCTGGGAACTACAAGCCCCCATCCCGCTGCTGCTGCCTCCCCCGTCCCAGCCACCGGCCTCCATCCTCCCAGGGGCCGGTGGCTTCCTCCAGCCCTGCCACAGCAGGAGGCTGTGCTGCCAGACCGTGAGGCAGGGACCTGGTTCAGCCGAGAGCTTTTGTGATCTCGGTCCCAGGCCTTGACGTGGAAGCATTGTTTGTGCAGCCAGGGAACCGGGAGATCTTCACCCACCCTTCCTTTCTCCTGTGTACAGCCTTCCCCTGCGAGAAGAGGTTTTTGTACACAAGTAAATATTTTCAAACACTGAATCCTACATCTTTGTCCCTCTGGCTTCATTTCACGCTGAAGCAGCGCCGTTAACTCTTATGTTTTTTCCTTTCAGGCGCAGCAGCTGCTGGCACACCGGAGACCACAGAAATCCTTCTTTGAGACGCTCATCAGGAGCCTGATCATCCTGTGTGTGGCCATAGCCGTGGTCTTGTCGTCCGTCTCCATCTGCGATGGCCGCTGGCTCTTTGCGAGGGGGCAGCTCTTTGGACTGTGGCACTTCTGCACTGTTAGCAATGACAGTGTCCTGATGTGTGTCACAGACCTCAGCCTGGCCCAGGTGGAGGGACTGAGCGTGGGGGCGATTCCCATCAGGAGCATGGTGTCCTTTGCTGTTGTGGTTGCCATATTTGGGTTGGAGCTGCTGATGGTGTCCCAAGTCTGCGATGATGCCCATGCAAGGCGGAAATGGGCAATGGGTTCCGTTCTCATCCTCATCTCTTTTTTGCTGTCAGCCACTGGTGTTCTGAGCTTCTCCATCCTGGTGAAGGATCACCTCACCTTCACAGGCTTCACTCTGACATACTGGTGTGAGTTCATTGCTGCCTTTCTCTTCTTCCTTAACGGAATCAGCGGACTTCACATCAACAGCCTCACACACCTCAGGAGCAGGGTAGGCAAAATCTAGGCACAAAGGATTTACCTCTGCCTTTGTGTAATCAGCTTTGCCAATTAGACTGGAAAAAAGAGAGTCTAATGAAGTTTGAAAAGGATGCTCTGTCTTAATTTGTGTGCAAATAGGGGAAGCATGAGTCAGTCTCGATGCCTGTAGAAGAAACAACCACCCACTGGTCAGCATGGAGGCCTGTGCAACACCAGCCAAGCAGAGACTGGGACTGGCTTCTACTGCAATGTGGTTTTCTGAGTGGATTAAAGCAGAAGGTGTCCTGTTAAACGTGCAGAGATTTGGAAGACTGCAATCTATCTCACATGTTGATCTGAGGCTTGCACAACACTGGGTTTGGTGTTGCTGTGCTTTTCCCCATGTTCTGGAGCCCGTGAAGAGTGTGATACAACTTCAGTGTGTCTCATGGATTTGTTCTGGCTCAGGGATAGATGATTTCTGCCTGGCCATGCTCACTGGTGTGGAGTATTGAAAACCTTCATTGGATCTTACTGCTTCATTTTTCTTTCAAAAGAGAAGGCACGCAGAACTTGATCTGGTCACAAGTTTTGTTTTCTTCTGTCACGTTCCTTTTATCTGTTCTTTTCTTGGTCAGTTTTTTGGGGACACTTCAGACAGAGGTGCTGACCTGGGGCTAGGTTAGGTGTTGGGTGATGCAGGTGTATAGAGAAGGGATGTGATACTTTCCTCAGGAAGCAGTGCATATCCCTGTGTTTGTGGCCTCTTCCTAGTGTCACCACCCTCCTGCCACCCCTGAAGCACACGTGCTAACTGGTCAATGAAACTGACTCTCTCACAACCCTGGTAAAGTTTACAGTAACAGGGCATTGCTCTTGCTTGTTTTCTGTGTTTCCTTGGGGCAAGAGGAACAAGTTCTGTGAAGGCTTTACAGGGTGTTATGGCTGGGCAGACCACGCAGAGACCACCATAGATTCTGGGATGTGTTTTGGTTATCACAGTTTCCACTGGGGCAGTGGAAAAATCTGCTTATCCTGTAGCTGGGTCTCCTGTAGCATTTCTAGATCCTCCTGATCAGATCAGGTCCTTTTCTTCCTCTGACTAACAGTTGAGCCTGGGAGGAGAAAGCAGCCCGTGATTGCTTAAGGAGGGGCTGATGGGTGCAGCTCTAATCTGTCACCACTGGTAGAAATGTTGAGAGACCTGGCCAAAATTATTTTACTAAGGCTGATCTTCCTTCTGCCAATGTCTGAGTCAAGATCTCTAAAATTGCTACAGCTCTGAAGTTCTCCATGGTGTCTTACGTAAAAGGAGAGAACCTCATTTGTAGAGCAGATTGCCCTACATGTGTTCTTTTGCTTGGTATCCACTGGTAAAGCTGCTTGTATCCTTGTTTTAGAACAAATGTTTCTACATGTTTCATCCCTGTACCTTGTCTCTTGAGCAAGGTTTTAGTTTCCTGTGCAACAAGTTTGACACAGTTTTCCACCTGAAACAAATGCATCCTAGCACAGAGGCCAAAAGGCCTGTGTAGGTGAGCCATGAGTAAACAGCTTTGTCTTTGAAAGCTAAGGATCTTAAGCTGTGCCTGAGCTGAATGTGCCACACTGATGAATGTGGTCCTGTGGACTCGCTGGTTTTCAGGACAGTCTCAATTCCTTCTTGGACTTCTGTAACTTCTCAAGACAACACTCCTAGGACTGTTTTGCAATGCAGGTTCAGACTTGGCTTGCTCTGAACAATGCCAGTTGTACTTCTGCATGTGAATCTGCTCATCTTTCTGTCAAAATGATGCAGAGCTGTGCTACCCAGGCAGCTCCTGAAGCTCTTGTAACGTTTGGGGCTTTGCTGGGGTTCCATTGTTGGGGTTGTCATTCCAATGACAAGGACTTGTGCCCTTAACTTGTGTTTGGAAAACTGCACTGTGACTGTCTGTGAAGGTGCTTTTGAATTGCTGAACAGCACTGTTGAAGGCATCCTGCTGGACTGAACTTTCAGATGTTTGTGTGAGCTGGTGCTGTTGGCTGTAGCAGAGCCATTTAGGCCAAAGGGACCCTGCAAAGCCTGGTCCCAAACTGTTGCACTTTGGTGTTAACCAGGTGTACCAGGGGTATCTTAAGTAACCAGTGATAAAGTTGTGTTGCCTGTGGGTGGCCATGCCAGGCAGGACAGTTTCCCCTACATGTAAGGGTGTCTATGGCTTGTCTAGAAACATGAATGTAACTTCAGAGTGACACTTTGGTGACATCCACACTTGGAAATCACTTCTACGTGTACACTCCCTCTTGCTAGTGGGATTCTGTGCCTCCATCCCTTTCCTTGGAAGGCAGCCACAGCCAGACTGGGTTCCAGGCTGGTGCCTCCTGCTCGGGTTAGAGGGAGACTGGACAATTAGCCATTCAGTTCACCCTAGACGTGGTGCAATTGTGAATGATTTTAAGATGCCCTCTGCTAGCTGAAGAAGAGGCCTTTTGTTGGGGGTGGGGAATCCTCTGGGGAAAATAGAGTAACTTCTTTTTCCAAATGGTTTTGTATAGTGCTGCTCAACTTAATTATGCTGGGGAAAGATGCATTTTGACAGCTAAATATTACAAAACAGAGTTGATTGTCTTGGAGACATCCTTATATAGAGCAACCCGTGTGCCAGTGGGTCACTGTTCATTTTCTGAAGTGTTAAGCAATATTCTGAAGTTTGTTAAATAAATTGATTTGAAATAAGAACTGTAATTCACTCTTTTTATATGTAGATTTAAGGGGATGAGAGGGGTTTTACATAATCTCCCAGGCACCATTCCGTGTATTTACCCAGCTAAACTGATGAAGAAATGACTTCCTGGTGCTCTGCCAAGCTCTAACCAAGGGAACTGAGGCCACTACACGCCCCCCTCTCCTTTTCCCTCCAGTGTGTCTGCACCAGCCCAAGAAGCCCGCACTGCTTTCTTGTCTTGCAAAACAAGAGGGGCAGTCAGCTGTGTTGCTTCGTGGGAATTTGAGATAACCTTGTAGGCGCTTTAATGATTTCCTGCTGTTGCATGTGCTCTGTTTACCAGCTAAAGAGCTCTTTCCTGTGTCCTTCACCTTCCTGTTCCCACACTGCACCCCGTGTCTGAAGCATCCTTGCTCTTTTCCTCAGCTCTGATTGTTTGGCCTGCAAGAAGTGGTATCTGAATACAAATGTATTTATGTATTTTTCTCAGAGCTCACTGTATTAGCAGGTTTAGTCAAATGTCAGGAAAATAGCTTCCCAGCTACACCACTGAATTAGTTTATGTAATCTCAAAGTTAATTAGCACCTGGTGTTCTCTTTCTAACAGGAGAGGTCGTTGGCCTGTCTCAGTGTAACATCTCTTAAAAGCAGGGTAATGAGCATCACTTCTTGTTAATGAGCCGTTTAGACTTAGTTACTAACTCTAATTGGACACTTGTACACAACCATTGCCTGTGGGATAAGAATAAGGAAATGTTGATACAGGGCATGCCAGCTAGGAAAGTATCCTGCCTGAACTGTATTTTTCCAATATCACAGAATGGTTAAGGTTGGAAGGGTGCACTGGAGGTCATCTAGTCCAGCCTCCCTGCCCCAGCAGGGTCCCCTAGAGCATGTTATTTTGACTTTAAGTCTCCAATACGTTCATCAGCTCTGCATGTAGGGACGCCAGGAACGGGGCTGAGCCTTGCTTGCTTTTGCAAGCCACAGGAAGATGATTACAGAGACATATTGCATGAGTGTCCTCACCTGCTTTCTCTTCCCAGCTGCTGGGGCCTATGGTAAGCTGATGAGGGCCCTTCTTCTCAACCTTCTAAGTCAGCTGGCACATGCAAGAAGGGCCTCATTTCTGGATGAAAACAAGGTCTGCCCCAGGCAGTGTCCTGGAAGGGGTGTTGCCTGAATTCCTGAGGCCTCTCACCTTTGCTGGCCCCAACTCAACTGAATCGGTACCAGCCCTTCTGAAACAGCCCATTTCAGCTCCCCTGCACTCAGGCGTTGCACAATGTAATTATTCACGGCACAACTGTTGGTTTTTGCTTCTGACACTTTTGCTAGGAACTTCCTTGTTGCCGTGTTGGAGAGACAATCCATTAATGGCTTCCTCTTAAAATTCATTAGCTCTTAGGCTGCTGATGCTCAGGCTGCTGGAGCTGCTGCCTGCTGTGCTGGCTTGCAGGACAACTGGCTCCTCAGGGCACCTGGAGTGAATAGCCAGAGGCTGTCACCAGTGTCCCTGAACAATGACAACCACTGGTGTGAAAGGTCCTATTTACTGGTAAAGCCACCTGCTTTACATTGGATACCCAGGAGCAAGTGCAGTGAAAGGGAAGTGGGTGGGCTCTATGAATATGGAGTTTGTGTTCACCCTCTGCGCCTTCATCTCCTGCTTTTGCATTGCTCTCTGAGATCTGCTTTCCTGTTCCTCTTCATCTGCTCATAAACATGTCAATGTCCCCAGAGCTAAGTAGCTCTTTTCTCTAGTATCCTTCAGCACAGCTATGCAAGCAAGATCCCCGGCAGTGCAGGGAGCCTTTGCAGTGCCTGCCCAGGAGATGGGGGACGTAAGAACCCATTCACCTCTGGTGGTGTTTGGCAGCAGCTTCCTACACCCAGCAGAAACCAGGACAAGGTCACAGCAACGGCTGCCTGTTTCTGGTATCTTCCCGAGTGGACATGCTCTTCCCCAAGAGCTGAGGACCCCAAATTCCTGCTGACATCCAGGAGTTTTTACGGAGCCTCAGCTCTTCATACAAACAAGGCTTGTGCTTGATGCCTGAAGTGAACACGTTATACGGAATGTGGGAATAATTCCTTTTTCCTGGTCATTTCAGGCAAGACAGATAAAACCAAAATGGCCATGTAAAACAATAATTTATCCTAGAACTGGGGGGTTTTAAGTATAAAAAATAGCAGCATTTTTTTCTGGGGCATGTGGTATACTCCTATACAAATAGGTATCATGCTCAGCCTGGGCTCCTCCCAGTCTTGTGCTGGTCCTGACTATGCATTGCAGGGCTGAGCTCTTACACTGGCTCATGTGAGAGCCAATAATTGCATCAGATCTAATTAATTACATGTTATTGTATCTCTGAATCTGTATTTCTTCATTTATGCTGGAAGGAGGCACTTGCATTTAAAAGAAACAGCTGCTTTGGCTTGAAGGATGAATGTTTAATTCGAGAGAGAGGGAACATAGAAGTTGTTTTACCCTTCTGGGTCTCATTCATAGGCCAGAGAGAAAATTAAGGTTACATTTTTTCAGAAGTATTTGACTTGCTAAATGCAGTGGGACAGAGTGAACCCCTGAGAAGTCTGGAGGCTCTGCTTGGCATGGGTGAGTCAGCAAAAAGTGAGATCTTTCATTCCAACCTTCATGGAGGGACTTTCACTTCTCCTTTGGTCATGGGACTGATCCTGCTTCTGTTCTTCCTTCCACTTGTTTTGGCTGATTTTTAAAGGACAAAGCCATCTTGGAACCTTATTATTTCCAAAAATGTAAGTTTAAAGTAATACCTTGAAACACTTGCCAGTTTACAGCTTTACATCTCATCATTTTTTTTTCCTGGTCCTGGTCACTCCTACTGCTGAGTGACCTGCATGAGTCGAGAAAGCCAACCAGGCAGGGCAGGCTGGAGCAACCACAAAGCTCTCCCTGCTGCTGAGTGCCCTTCCTCCTCCCCTGGCTGCTGCCTGCAGCACCTGCTGCACCAAGGAGGGTGTGGGATAACTGTCAGCACTGCCAGTGAAAAAAAAAGACTTTTTTCCTGAATCTCAGAGTTTCAGACAGAGCTAACAGCACTCAAAAACCTGCTTCGGTACAAGTAATTTAAGCTTGAATTTAAGCTTGGGAATTCTCTGCATGTTCATCTTCTGATAAAATGGCAGATGCCTACCATGAAGACATTTGGTGCGATTAAAAGCTCGTTGGAGCAGTTTTGGCAGAGGGGGTTGGGGAAAGCTGCTCAGGCAGCATTTGACATGCCATGCATGTTTCGCCAATGTCTTGTAGGTGATCAGGAGGAGGGAGAAGTGATAAAAACCATTTGCTTTCGGTTCAATCATCTTTGCTGTTGTAGAAACTCAGCCAAAAATCACCCCAGCTAGGGAAATGTGGATGCAAAACCAAGTTGGAGATTTGATTTCCTTAATCAGATGAAAAATTTTATCCCTTTCTCATTCAAAAGAGGAAAATTTGCTTAACTATGTCCTTAAGAGCATAAAGCTGTGATAGCTCAGATACTTTTTGACAGCACATTATAATGCACAGCTTTGCAGATTTCAGTACACTGAGGGACTGTAGACTCTAAAGAGATTTTTGGTAGCCACTATTGGTATTGTTTTTCATCGGATACCTTCTACTGTCCAGTTCAATTGAGTTTTAGAGGTCTCAAGAGCTTTCATTTCTTCCCTTCAAATACAAGCTGGTCAAGTGTCAGATGCACAGACACAATGGGGATGAGCTATCTCACCGAAGATTTTTTTGGTCACCCTTGGAATATGTTGTAATAGCTTTTTAACCATTTTTAAATGATACAAATATCCAAACTGGACCACCGTTGTTTCCAAGGTCTCCACCATTGAAAGCGGCAAAGGCAAAAACATGTCTGAACATGCCACTGTCACTGGAGCAATGGATCTGCAGTCAGAGAGGAAACTGGAGCTCAGCTGTGCCTTATGTTCTCAGTGTCCATCATCCATCACCACAACAAAAAGGCTTTGAACCTTGATAAATTCTAGGGATTAATTACTTTGGATTTCAAACTCATGGAGGATGGCATGTAACCTTCCTCATATAAAATTCAATGTCCTCCCAGCTTCTGCAGCAGAAGAAATAAACATCAAAAAATCACCAGCCCGACTTAGCCTGGAACATGTTGGAAAGCCACATGGAAAATGGAAGGTCACATTTAAGGTAGAGCTAGCAGCAGATGTGGAAAGAAACACAAATTACTGTGGCCAGAAACTCAAGGAAGAGCATAATATTTTGGCCCGTTTTGCTTTGCACAGGATATACATGAACAGATGTGCTCCAAGAACCATTGATCTACAGCCAAGTCCCACTTTGGATGTGGACACAAGACTCCCAGCTCAGTCCATGGCACTCAGCCATGTGTATCTGAGCATGGAGGTACCCTCAGGTGCACAGGGCTAAAGCACATTTGACCTTTGGAGGGTTCCTCTCCTGTGCTCTGCTGGGCTGGACCTCACCACCTGCATCTCTTGAGTCAAGCCGCTTCCTCCGTTACTTGCTGAGGTGCTGAGATGCTGATGCCAGTGTTTGCTTAAATGCCACTGCCTCCATTTTCTCTGAACTTCCAGCTGAACCTAGGTAGAAAGGTCACAAAACACTTAGTTCAGCTAGTTTATATTGGAACCCTGCACTGCAGAGAGCAGTGTAACAGGAAAATGAGAGTGGGCTACCTTTGTCAAGGTTTGGACTTATTTAAAGCCCAGTTTAAGGGGCTAAGGTAAGGCCTGTTTCTTAACACTTCTAGTGATACTGTTGTTGCAGCCACACAACTTTCTTTTCTATTCAATTGCAGGTGAAACTGTTCACAGAATCTAGATGGCCTTAGGAAGTGTTTGGTTTAGATTTTTCCAGAATTTTAATTTTAGATATAAAACCAGGATATTTTGGAACTCTAAGGTTAAAAAAAAAAAAAAAGGCAGATTTTCTTTTCAAAACCATTTTTCTGAACCCTGTTGAAAGATCAGTCAGAGTATTTCAAAACCATCCTTCATTTCAAAGGCACTGGTTTGCTTTTTTTTTTTCCCCTTCCAATTAGCTCTAGATCTTTCAGGTTTGTATGTTTCCCCCCACCTCTGCCAGCAGCTGCATTTCAGAGTGCAAGTTCTAGCTCAGAAGCCTGGGAGTTGTCATGCAACTACAATGGAAATGGTCCCTCTACCAAAAGCTTTACCTTATAAGAATCCTAATAAATTTGGACTGGGTATAGCTTTTGATAAATTCCCTCCTAAGGGTTGAGTAAATAAAACAGCCAAGGATGGGGTGGCAGATAATGGTATCATACATCAGAACCAGTCTACTGTCAGTGTGACTGCCTGAGGGATGGTGCTCCCACCCTTAGTTCCCAGACAGTAATAATGCTATCTGATTTATGAAAGGGTTGCGGTACTTAAGAGGTAAAGTTTGCATCTGGCACACAATTACCTAGGCTTGCCAGGTCTAGGAATTTCACGGGTGATGTTAGGCAGCTGGGAAGAAAACCCTCAGATAAAACATCTAATTCATTGGGGGATGTATCCCACTGATTAATGAGGCATGCATCAGCAATAAAAAAAAAATGTTATACACACAAAACTCACCTCGCCATTAAGAAAACAATAAAGTACAGCCACAACAAAGCCCTAAAAGATAAAAGAACTCTGGTCACAGGACAGCAGTTTCAGCTTTTGAATGAGGATGAGGCATCTCAAGGGAAATCAGACAGCTTGGCTTTGCCATTGGAAACTCAAGTCTGTTGCAGAGTTATATGTTCTACCTCTTTTTCTTATTTTAAAGAAACAATAGCTTGTCAAATATTACCTGGAATGATCCAAGAGCCAATTCAAAAAACAGCTGAATTTCCATTGTGCCGTTGCTTGCATCCTCAGGGAAAAAAGCAAAGATGATATAGTGGACCCCAAAGAGAGGGATGAGGAGGAGTGTTGACTTTGCAAGTCTCCTGAGAATGATAACAGAGGGAAAAGCTGGTGTAGAAGGAGCAAGAAATGCTCAAGTGGCTTTGAATGCCTTATAAGGGATGTAAGGGACATACTTGTATTGGTTGAAATCACTGCTCCGTTTTTCAGGGGACCTGAGCTTCCTCATCAGGATTCTTAAAATGTTGACAAAGATAATGAAATTAATCTGAAAAATAAAATTAAAAAAAGAGTAAGAATGCAAAAGCAACCCACCAAACAGCAAACCCAGTATCCATTTATGTAACTTGCAGGTATCAGCAGAGCCACTTTGGGGGGTTTGGACCAAGGAGAAAGAATAGAGGGGTTGAGGCTGGCCTGCCTGTGTCCATGTTCCCGTCCCAGTCTCTGTTCCTGCTTCTCCAGTGGAGAAACCAGGAGCATCGGTTTGGTCCCTTCTGGCTGTGGGGTTCTGACAGCCTCTGCATAGTCTGGCCCCACTTTGGATGCCAGCAAAGGGGCAGCACTGGAGCTATCACTTGCTAACTGGGACTACAAGTGCTCTTTGTTCCCTGCCAAAAACACTCCATGTGGTTTGGGATCACGAGGCAAAGTAGTCAAAAGTGGGGAGAGGAGAGAGTCGACACTGGAGTTCCTCTTTATGCATTTCCCCCCTCTCGAAGGGTGGGTATCAGATAAAAATGCTGATCTGCTCAGTTTGGGCGCAGATGAGGCAATAGCTGTTTCTGCTCGTGTGACCCTCAGGCAAAGAGTGGGAGTTGCAGGGGAGGTAGAGCCGCCTGAGCGTGTCTGTCTGTCTGCCCCGCGGCCCCTGGGGAGCGACCTCGGGCTGATCTGCCCTTGGCTCGCACAGCCTGCAGACCTGTACTCCTTTTGCAACACCCTGCACCGTGTCAGGCCCTTAACCCTTCCCTGAGCCGGGAAACACCATTGCAGAGGTGCATCCTCTTCATGGTGGGTCGTGCGTGCCTGTGGGCATCGGAGCAGGGATCTGGGGTAATGGGTCTCTCTAAAAGAACAGGGTCTCCTGGAGATGGGACAGACACAGCAAGTCCCTGAGTTCTTTAAAGTTGCTGGATGGAAAGGGAGCAGCTTTAGCTGCTGAGGGAGTCTGGAGAGGGCTGGAAGTTTGGGGAAGCTGGGGAGGGAGGAGGAAAGGAGTGGAGCTGGAAGGAGCTGGATGTGGAACGGCTTCAGAAAAGAAATACTTCAGGGGTGGTGGGGAGCAAAGGAGGTTCAGGTCTGGGTATTTTGGGATTTTTAACCCATTAGGCTAGGGAAGAACTGTGTAGCTGTGCAGGACTTTTCACTGATAAAAACCACTAGGGAAGGGGGAGCGGCGGGATTCCTGCCCGGAGGAATTGTCCCCGGACAGCTCAGGAATGAGCGAGCCTGGGAGCACAAAAGTGTTTATCGGTGCTGATTTTCTGCCCTTTGAACTGCTGAAGGCTGTGAGGAGCACAGAGATTAGATCTGGGTTCTTAAGATCTGGCTGTTTGTTTGGTTATGAGCTTGAGTAAAGCCTCTTTTGGATAAAACCTGCAGAGTCATGCAGACGGCTTCTGCCTTCAGTAGCTAAACAAGGCAGGATCAGCATTCTGAGGACACTTGGAAGGTGATAGCGGGTGGGGGCCGCCAAAAGATAAACTAAGGTTGTGCCTTTTGTCTTGCAGAATGCCTGGGTCTTGTTGGCTTTTTTATATTGCTGAGTGGCTCCTAGCATGAGGGTTGTTTCATTAAGAAATATAAGTGCCATGGCCTCGTTAAGTTGATCTCAAATCATTTGTGCGGTCTGATGATTGTCTTGTGAGGATGCAGGATTGCTTACTCGTCAATAGGAGCAGAACTTTAACCCACCATCTCAGCTGCCTGGGTTTCCGAGAAGTGTGCAAGTGTTGCACTTTGTGTTTTGCAAACAAAATGGTTCTTACTGGAAATGTGAAAACCTCAGCCAGCCCTTAGGGTCTCACTTGGAGTGTCACCAGGGTACTTGAGAGTAACCAGCAGTTCACATTTCTGGGCTAGGGTTTCAGACAGGTCATTGCAGCAGGGTCTGACCCAGAGCATCTTCATCGGCCAGAACAATTATCCCAAGCAGCAGCTCCAGCCCCCTGGTACCTAAGGCTCTGAAGGAAAGTACCAGCAAATGCTCAAAACACAAGTGCTGAGTATTATACACACCAAACTACTCTTGTCATCACTACTGCCCTGCACTGGGCAGGCTCACACTGAGTTTCAACACCTCTGCCTTAATTCACTGAGCAGTGTCTCAGTGCTGTCCACTAACACAGAGTGCATGCAGCCTGTGAGCTGCTTTCATTCCTGAAAACAAAAGCCAGTGGTCATGTAAGGCAAGTTGGTTTTGGCTTTGCTGAGAGAGTCATTGACCAGCAGACACAAAAGTAATTGTACTGAAATGTACAGCCACTCGTTTCTCCTCCTGAGCTTTCCTTGAAACAGTCCAAAACAAGCTTCCACAAAACAGCCAAGTTCATATGAAATCAACAGGATGCGGAAACCTGATCTTTTTCAGGCTCTTGCTTCTTGGGAGGACACTCTAACTTTCCTTGTGAACTTAGCTTTGGGGCATTAGTTACTAAGTCCTGCTGAGCAGTCCTGCTTAAGCAGTAACTCATGGGTCACACCAGTTCAGACACATGCCTGAGATCAGTTCATTAATACACTTCTAAAACATGCTGAGTAGATGAGCTCTAACTTCACAGTATTTGAAAATACAGTTTGAATCTGCTTGTCCCAGAAAAGACTTACAAAAATAGACAAAACTATGGGGCCTCTAATGATCCACCAGGTATTGGCATCCGTGTTAATGTCCCAACACCTGTAAAAATAGAAGAGAAGGTGAAGTCAGTTATGAAAACACTGGTATCTTTTCAAGCAGGTTTAGTCTGTTTTGCATCTTAGATAGGCCCCTGTTCTCTTCTCTACAAAACTAATTTTCTGTTCTCTCTGAGTGGTACAATGTGTCCGACAGAAAACTGCCCACCTGCACTGGACAGAAATAGGTCCTTCCCTTAAAATACAAACACTGTTCAAAATTTTGAAAGGGAGAGGAGAAAGAAACAAAGTTTCACTGTTCAGAAAGTTAAATACAGATACTGAAAATGCTGTGGTCTGAATTCATACCTGAAGGCTACCTCCTACCCTTGAAAATTCTCAAATGTAATTGGAAGCTTTTTCTTGTGTTGCTCAGCTGTACTTCTACTCATACCCACACTAGGATCCAGGCTCATACCACAGCAGGATGTTGATTGATTTGCTTGCTCCTAGCAATTAGAAATGAGCAGGACCCCATGGAACAACCTGCACAGGGACTGCATGCTCCCCCTGGCATGCCAGCTTCCCCCACTCCATACCACTTACCCAATATTCTCATAGAGTTGCCTAGCAGTTGCCCATGCAGCCACAAATACCGTTGGGGCACCTGCAATGGAAAAAACCAGTTACTGCTTCATAAGTCCGTCCCAAAGGCAGAAAAAACCCAGTTATTGTCACTGAAGGGAGATCCAGTACCCCATCCGAGAGCAATGAACCACCAGAGAAACTTCCTTTCCGAGAAGAAAGAAATCACCAGGAGGGTGTGGAGGTACAGTCCTTCCACGAGGAGCCAGCTGTAGTTAGACATGATGCAATACTGAAAGAAGACCATGGTGAGCTTACAGCCAGCCTGAGGAGAGAGAGGATAATTAGCTCCTGCCTGTGTTTGTGCCTTCCTTCTAACAGAGAACAGAGACCGAGCTGTAAATTAATCTTGGCAAATAGAGATTTTATAGCAATTAGGGGACTAAATGGGTGTCCTCGAGACAGGAGTTCACATGACAAGAAAGCAGAGCTGGCACTCCTAAATGCATTAATCCACTGCCTCACTAGAAGAGCTGAATGTGTCATGGACACTTGGATTCAGGTTACTGTCTCAGGGGAATTTCACTATTACTACCTTCTTAGTACCATTAACACTAATATCACTTTAGAGAAGCACATGAATGTATTGTCAATCCTTTTTTTCCCAAGAAAAGGAGTTGATAAAGGCAAATTAAAATGTTCTTAAAATGTCATTTTTCTGCAACAAAAATCCAGCAAAACCAGTGGGATAAAACAAAACAAAACAAAACAAGCCTATTTTTGTTCCTCTTCCTGATTCTTATCTTTGAGTTTAAAGCATTGACCATCATCTCCAGTGTTGCTCACCCCTCCTCACACCCAAATTTTCAAAATAGTTTGCTGCCAATAAAAAGGCAAAAACATTTCAAAATCTCTGAGTACAAGCCCTTATCTTACTATCAGGTCTCACACTGCAGTGTAAGTCAGCAATATTTAATGTGTTCTCAGAGAAGGGGCAGAGCATAGCTCTCTTCTCCCGTAACCCCTCATGATGAATATAAAGCTGGGATGGGGATTTCCTTCCCTGTACACTAGATCCTACTAGGATCCTGCTGGGAAACTGAGGGGTGGAGCAAGCTGGGGAGCAGAGGGTTACCGTGTATGCCCCACAGTAATTAATGTCATCAGAGGAAAACAAGACAGCATCCTTGATGAAGTTGGATGAGGCTCTCAAAATGAACGATGTGAAGAGATGCATGTGGATGTAGTTCCTTGTGCAGTGAAGTCTTCTGCAAAAAAAAAAAAAAAACAACAATAAAAGGGAGAGAGATCCAGTGAAGTGACATTCCCCACCAATGTAAGGAGCCTGTGGCTGTAAACAGAAGGTTTAACTGCTGATAAACTGACAGGTGATAAACTGGGAAGCAAGCAGAAGTGTTGTTCTGTCTGTGAAAGGAGAACTAATGCATCTCCCAAGAGGGATATTCTAGAGAACACCTTAAAAAGCTACAGTCATATCTGCTCCACTGAGGTACTAAAACAAGCTGAACATTGCCAGGAAAATTGTGATTTCATGCCAATATGCTTGTTCTAGCATTCCTCTCTCCCTCCTTTCTGGAGCAACATGAACCCAAGGTGTTTATTCACACCTGGATGAATTTATTTTTTCTGCCAGTGCACTTGTGCCTGCAGTGTTTTCTGTATTAAATCTCCACATAATCTATGTCCAGAGGCCATGAAGTCTGAATATAAATTTTCAAAGTAGTTGGGTTTCCTTTTGCCCAGCGGTGCCACCCTGACATTTACTGTAAGGGAAATTCCACTGAATAAGCAGCACAGTACAAATTCCAGGTTACAGGGATGAGTGAAGATAAGCTGAATGTCAGATTGCTAATAGAAGCCTGAAACACCTTGCCAGAAGTCAGTGCAGTTGCACTTAGAACAAAGTTTTAGCCACAGTCTCAAGTAGGGAAGAGAGCAGCAGGGGGAAAGACACTCTGCCCAAGGGACACTGAAATCATGAGAAGACCTCAGCAGGGAGTTGGTGCAAATGCCATTTGCAACATGCATCCAGCTATGATTTGGAAAGAAAAGGAGGGCACAATATAATGAGCAGCCCTGACATTTTCTGGGAGACACGATTCAGAGACAAATTTTGTCACTGATTTCAGTGAAGGTTTTCAAATATACTTCAATTTTCAGTTTGCCCAGAAAGTGAATAGAAGGATTTGTGTCAGCTGAGATGACCAGAAGTCCTGGCCAAACACAAACCAGAGACGCTTCTCCTCACCTAAAAGAGGCCAGGACCATTAAGGCTATCATCAGTGTCACAAGCGAGGTGCAGTATCCGATGGTGTACATGGTCTTCAGGGTCATGAAATAGGAACGCTGCAGGGGAACATATAATCACATCTTTACCATGCCTGCCTGGTAGAGATCAGCCCACACCAAAAGGAAGTTCCTTCTTCCTATCTAATGAACAAAATTTATTGTAAAATCAGCTACTGAAATTTCACCCTGAGCAACCACTTCCAATCATTTGCAGGAAGTATTCATGCTGAAAACCACCAATAGCAATAACCCCACCTGGGTAAAATCACATCATCAATCAGTCTCTCCTAAACGTGTTTCTCCCCAGGGCCCCAGAGCAGTAGATCTGTGGTCATGGGCACTCAGACTCACTCTGGCCTCGTTGGTTGTGTCGTTGACATTGTAGCCACAGGCAATGTCAGGTCTCGGGTACGGGTCTGACCAGCCCTCACTTGTACAGTTTCGGTACACAAAACCTGTGTGGTAACAATAAAAAAAGACAGAAGGGGTATGACCATTTCCAGTTGTATCTTTGTTGTCCTCAGGGTTCAGTCACCACGTAGGGTTGCTTCTGGAGCCAGGAGAGTATGTTGCCCCAGGCAGGGCACTCTGCATAGCTGGAGGCGAGATGCAGCTGAGCTGATTCTGTTGATACTTGCCCAGTGTACTTGTATGGGTCATAACATTGTTTACCCACTCAGGGTTGACCGTGATGGATGTGTTTTTATTAATTGCAACATAAATAATACTGCTCAGTACATCTGGTGTTTCTTGGCCACTATTCCAAGATCAGCAAACACATGACTTGTTCAATCACAGATTCAAACTCCATGCAAACTTATACTCTGCTGAATGCTCCCACCTCCTTATTGTGGTTTGTCATGCTCCAAATAGAACACAAAATTGTAGATGGTTACAGATTTTCAGTAAGATTTAAATGAATACTAAAAGTCTTTTCACCACACTAGGCATTATTTTACACTGTTGATTTCCTTGCTTACTTGCAAATTAAAGGTTAGGAAGAAATTCCCCTCATTTAAACTCAGCTTCTGGAAAGCTGAGTACTTGGGTCCAACTGTGTCCCTTGTGGCTGTCTTCGGAGAAAAATAGGCATTTGCAGAATTCAACTCATTTTTCAGACTAGTATCTGCAAAGGGCAGTTTGTCTGACCCTCATCTGCTGGGATGTCTGACTTTTAGACTCCTAATGCTGAGTGAGATGAATGCCCAGCAAGTTGCACATGGCTGAATAGGATGGTTTTGATCTTGTCCATATTAATGTTTGGCCCTAAAGTGGAAGTGGGAAGTCCTGCCCAACACCACTTACAATGTCACTGGAAGAAAGTGGCCCTAGCAGGCGTGTATGTTGTGTGCTGAAGACAAACTTTTACAAAGAAGTAAAACCACTGCCCACTGTCCTAATCACATTGATCTGTCTGGTGAGAATCATACTTTAGAAACATAGAGTGAAATCCTGGCTTTGTTGCAGCGATGGCAATGCTAGCAGGTATTTAAAGTGGACATGAAACCAACAGTCCTTAGTACAAGCCTTGCCAGAGGGCACCATAAAAGTCTATTTTTTTCCCACACATTTAACCATGAGGACATTAGGCTGTCTGGCTCTTGCAAAACATCCCTGCAGTGCTGAGGGAACTGAGGGAGATACATATGCAGCAGTGTTTGGCAATGGTTTATCCTCTTTGGAGCCCTACTGGAACTGTCAGGACAGAGTCAGGGCTCCTGCTACCTCTGGGCTAATAATGCTGGTGACCTGACAGCATGCCTGCACTTGATTTGAACTCACCTCTGTAAACCTGCAAGGCAAGCAAACATACGTAGAACCTTGAGTGGGAAGAGCTCTGGGTGTGTCCTTATCACACTATTATTCTGATGCTTTATTGAACATCTTGTTCCAGCTTAGCATCTTTGAAAGGGCCAGGCTTGCTTTATAAGCCAGGTTTTCTATGTTTTGCTGCGGTGAAGCAACAACAGGAAAGAAACAGCTCTCCCAAAAGGTTCTTCCCAGCCTGTCTTGGCACTGAGCAAGGGGGTGGTGTGGTGGCAGATTCTCTACTTCAGCATCAACTATTAAGACACACTTACTTAACTTGGAGAAAAGCATTGTGCTTGTAAACATGCCTGTGACTGTTTTGTGCTGGAGGCTGTCAAAGCAGATCAGACAAGAAGAGGTGAAGTTCTGTGTTGGTGTGCACATGCTATTGAGTTATATGCAAAGCACAGGAGATTATCCCAGGCACATGATATGGATGGACATGAGGGAAATCTTAACAGTTAACTCCTTGGTTATGGGTGACACAGACACTGGGCAAACTGCAGCATGCTCTACTCAGAGCAGAGTGCGGGTCTGCAGTTTGTCTAAGGATTTGACTTGGTGTTTACTGGTACTTTGGAATTGCCTTTACAAGAAAGAACTCAGGCTAAAGGGGCGGCTGTGGAACTGGGGCCTTCTGATGTGGCCTTTGCTTCTGAATCCTCACAACTGTCACACCTTCCTTCATTCCTTGCCTAAGATACCATGCTCAGTTCAGTTACTTGATTCCAGATAATTTTGTTTCTTTGGTCTGCTATGTAGAAAGGGACCAGATAGTCTGAGCTGCAAATGCAAGTCTAGATGTGAGCACAGAGACCAGTGTTTGGGCAGAGCTCAGAGCCATCCACATGGCTTAACATATGGGCCTTTGGTGTTTGTGGCTGCCCATCTGCTTTGTAAGTGGTAAGGAGGGAAAACCTTTGCTTTTCTTTGAAGCAAGCAGATCTTTGTTTTTCTTTTTCAAATTTGTTTCAAATGGGGGAATGACTGTAGCAGTAAATAAACTCTGGAGGCACAAGCCAACCACAGTATAAAATCAGAGAACGTGGCCATGAGAATGAGGTTAAACTATTGCTGACTTTGACCCAAAATGCCAGACACAGAGACTGAAATCAGATGCTAATGATGATGGATCAGGTCTTGGAGTTCTGTTTTGACCACTGTCACTCTGATTATTGTTTATCAGTTTCTTGATAAGGAGAGCAACTAAGGTTTAAGCTGACTACCTCGAAGATAAGGCAGTGAACATCTGAGATGTAATTACGACCTTTGGATGTACAAATTCCTGCTCTCTTCCCCGGTGAGAAGGCCAGCGGCAGGGAGCAGTTCCCTCTAGTGGCTGTACCAACAGGGATTTCAGTTACTGCATTTAAGGGCCGGGATCACTATGCTAAAGATGTAGATGCTAGACAGATGAGCGATCTATGCCTTTGTGTAGTTTATCCTTTGGCTTTAAACCAGATTAAAGGGCTCAAAGGGCAGATAATGTTCGTGTGTACAGAAAGTAGCAAGGTTTCTATTTTAATCTGAGTGGCTCATGTCTGATTTCATTTAAAGAGCACTAAGTGCTTCTCCTCTGAGTTGTGTAATCTTTATTAGACAATCTAATACTTTGTCTCCTGTTCCTCCCCTCATAAAATGAATCTGTCTACTTTTCTGTAAGTACTGGACCTCATTAATCTGTGCCCTATAACTGAAGAATGCAAAACGCTCTTCTCATTTGAATCATTAACTCCCTAAAGAGAAATGTAAACACATTTCTTAGGCATTAGTGAAAAGCAGAAATGAACAGAAAGCAGGCTTATTTAACAGCTCATGATTAGTGCAGCCTACTGGGAGTAAATTTCACTTCATTTTTAGCTTAGACATCCCAGAAAAAGGACAAAAACATTGCTTGAGCTCGCCTCTGAGTGACTTCTTTGGTGAGCCACAAAACTTGAATTTCCATGAGATTGTGCCACTTGTATGGATCCTGTCACAGGCAAGAGAGAAATCCCCAGTGCAGATTTCCTCTTAATGAAGGCAAAAAAGGGGATCTTTTCTACCTGCCGAGCTCGATGTTTTATCAAAACTCACGTGAACCTAAGGCTGTGTGAAGTTTTGTCCCCATCAAGGTCCTCTGGGACCAGCCACTGGCTCTAAAAGTTATTAAAAGGGAAAGACAGAAATAAACACAGAACATGAGTGGAGAAAACCCTTTTCCTTAAGAAACCATGCTAGAAACCTGCTTTTCAGGATAACATTTAATTCCTGCACTTTTTTTCTATCTGGCTAGAAAAGACAAAGACTTAAAATATCTTGCTACCTTAATTCCAGGCTTTTTCATGTTTAGCTTAGTGTTGGAAACAGAGCTGCTAAGTAACTATCATTCTTTAAAAGGAGGGAAAAAATTTCATTTCAAGTTCAGACCTGAGTGTGGCGTCTTTGTAAATAAATAAAAAATAAAGTGTTTAATAAATAAGTGTTTAATAAAAAACACCTGCACAAGAAAAACATCATTTTAGCATTACCTTTTTTCCCAGTCAGCATCTGAAAGAATTCAGGGCAGTGAGCGTTGACAGTCTGTCCCACAGTGGATGAAGGCCAGCAGCTCATGTTATCCCACATTCCAGTACATCTGCCTGGGGGGGCCAACAAGAAATACCATACAGCATCTCTCAGTGACATAGCACCATGAAACTTCTTCCAACAATGAAACACTGGGAGATATCTCTAAGCAGCACAACACCATGCAACATCTCCCACGGACCAAGGCAGCTACAGGAACAAAGGTGCTCAGTGCTCTGAAAAGCAAGCTGGATGAGACAGAGCAAGTCCTGCTGAGACCTGGATAGGACAGAGCAGATCTTGATTGCTTCAAACCAGCTCCAGGAAGCTTCCAGACCTGTCCCATTCTTGTCATTGATCCCACTGGTCTCTACTAGACACACAAATAGCAATTAGGGTCATTCAGAAATTCACATCCGGCCTTTTGCTAATGGTTTTCTGGTAACCATTGGATGGCCCTGGAAAGATGAAGGAAATCAGATGGGAATTTTTTAACTTACTTTCAGTCTTTCTAAAGCTTTCACTTTGGGTCATCCTAATGTTTTCCATACATAATATTTCTGTAAATAGGAGAAAATGAAACTAGATGACGCTGCTTGAGCAGGGAGGTTGGACTAGATGATCCATTGGGCCCTCCCAGCCTCACCCATTCTGTGACTAGGAGTTTAAACAGCCTCAGGATGGTACTTAAACCACAGCTTACTTAAATCACAGACTATCCTGAGTTGCAAGGGACCCACAAAGACAGTACAACTCTTAAGTGAATGGCCCATTTGGAGATCACACCCACAACCCAGACATTATTAGCACTATGCTTTAACCGGCTGAGCTAATCTCATCATACTGGGGAAAGGACAGAGAGGAACAGCATCAATGTCTCCCTTTTATCACCACAAATACTCCTCTTTTTCACTGTATTCAGGCTGTAGTGAAGTGAAAAATGCCAATAGACAACTCAATGAGCTTGACAACTCAATCAACCCAGACTCACCCCATTTCCCTCAGTTAGGTGCAAGGGCTGGCTATTTTAAAGATGAGCTTGTTATGGTCCCCTCTCACAGTCAGGGAGGGAGGGAGACTTTTCCAGCTGCATCCTAAGCTTGACTGTATTGTCTCCTGGCAGGGCTGGTAAAGATGCATCAGAGAGCTCATCTGGTGGCCAATGGGGCAGAGTATGGTGGTGATCTCTACTTAAACATCTTGATTAGGTGCTGGATGCTGGCATGGACTAATTTTGCTCTGAGGTGCAGAGTCTTAGTGGAGAAGACCTACATTTGATGTTCTTTGTACCAAAGAGAAACTGCAATCCTACCATTTCTTATTTTGTTCTTCTCCAGACACAGGCTGAAATCATTCAGACTCATTCCCTTTTGCCTCTATTCCCTGTCAATGATTTTAGCACAGCCTTCTTTGAGGTTTCTGCAACATAACAGGGGAAAAAAAGGCCACTGGGGTGTGTCAGGACTACCCTGTGCCTGCTGTATCCGGACGTGTGGGGAGGAAGTGCTGACCAAGCACTCTCCTCAAACACTTCATGCTTTATAAGGCTAACCTCCATTAGCCTGACAAAAATATTTACATTTCTAGAAATGTATTGGTTTCCTTCTGTGAAACAGTCCTAGTGCCTGAAAATACAGAGCTGTACATAGACAGGGCGGCACTCAGCCCTGGTGTCCTCCCTGTGCCAATGTTTATAAGTCTTGGAAAGGATTTACTTCAAAGCAAAGGTTTAAAGGCAAGCAAAACTTCACCTTGGGTGATATTTATGACTTAATGTGCTGCATTATTTGGTTTATTGAACCTTCATGCCAACACCACAGGCATAAAACCCCCAAATCAGACCCAATGCACAGAAAGACCTGTCAAAATTATGATGTTGGGTGGTTTCCATCCAGGAAGAGAAAACAAAAACCAGCCGACCTATTCCTCTTGCAGGTGGGCTTCTTGCCACTCCTCACGGATGAAAGCCAGTGTCTCCCACCCCCAGCTAGATAAAGAGCCTCGGGGTGGAGACAAAGCACAGCAGCATCTCCCTCACACAGCCCTGTGCTCTTTGGGATCTCCCTCAAGCAGCACTCAGAGCATTCTCCCAGCAGCAATACATGGTGCCACCATGATCAGGGGTTCCATGTCTTCAGTAGCTTCCCTGCCCTGCTCCTTGCTCCCAAGAGAATTTTCTTGTCTTCACTCATGCACAAAAAAGAGCGTGCTTGGGTTATGTTAATATATTACATTGCTCCCTTTCCCAAGCTAATGTTATCATAAGGGCAGAGCCTTGCACATGACCCCATTTGCTCAGCTGTGAAAGCAAAGCTGTCCACATGATGAGGACTCAGTACCACAACTTTCCCAGGCCAAAAAACTCCTTTATATGATGACAAATCCTCTCTGAACTTTGAGAACTTTGTTGGGTGACAGTAACTTGGAACAAGGAGGAAGCAATGGGGACCTTCAAGCCATGTGATTTAAATGTTGGCTGCTGGTCTTCATTGATTTTTAAGGTAAATATAGTTAAGTAAATTTACACTTGCTGGGGTGACTTTTTAAATTATCCTTGTCCAGGAAGAGATGATTGCAATTTGCAAGATTTTGTTGCCGGTGTGTTTCCTAGTTGTGAGGATTGCAGTCAAGCAACTGGATTAGAAGGTTCCCACAACTCTTCCTGTCACAGTAAGGTCAAAATCCTACTCTCAAAGCCTTGTAACAGATCTTACCTGTTTTTCTGCTTCTAAAGGAGAGATGTATACTAAGTGCATACCTCCTGTGGGAAGGGATGCTTGGGTATCTGAGTTTGAGGCACCCAGTTCATGTGAGAGCAGCTTTGAACATGTGCATTTTTCCAGCCTTTACCTGAGCTCAGGAGCTGATCATTTTCAGTCGTTCTGTTCCTTGCCTCCAGGGAAAGAGTCTCCACACACTTTTCTTCCTCCCTTTTCAGGACGCTCAGAAGGTCACAGATGGGTGGAATAGCTTTGATCTACAGATTTTAAAAGCAGTGGAATCACTTTTCCTCTTAAACCATATAACATCTGAACAGAATCTACCCTTTTAATGCTCCCCATGCAAATATTCCCCATGCAAATCTATCACTTGATTGTGGGCAATATTTCCTTCAAATACAGACAATTTTCCCAGTTAAGTCTGCATTTTTGTAGTAGCAGCAGGCAAGCACAGACTGAGTTTATGTGTTCTCCCTTTTGCTGACTTTACTGACATTGAGAAAAATGTGTTATTCTGCTAAATTAAGTACACGAACAGGATGCTCTTCTGAAAGACTGCAGAAACATCCAGGACACTGCTGGAGTCTCCGAGAGTAACAGAGAATTAATCACTCACCCATGGCAGTGTTAAATCATGCACCTAGCAGCTCATTTTCCTAGGCACAAGTGAACCAAATATGCCCACTGGTTGCAGACCACCTAAGCCTGTTTCACTGCTACCATCTGGTAGCTAAAGGAGCCCATCTGAAAGCAGAATCTCACCCAGATTTTTGAGAGAACTTAGATGGTAATTTATCCTAAGGTCATTTTCTCATCTTCCCATCCTCGTTTCTCATAAAATCATGTGGAAATGTTAGTGTTCACTCAATGCTGATGTAGCAATTAAATGTGTGTTTATGTTTTATGCAGCTGGAGCAAAATGAGTGAAAAAACCAAACACCTACAGACCATTGAAAATTATTGCAAAATTATTTGTAGGACAAGGTCTTAACAGTTACATCATTCAGAAAAAAAAGTACTTTTACCCTTCCTGTTATTTTACCAGTGTCTATTCTTTTTGACACAAGAAACCTGAATATAAGTGGATGCTCATTATAATGAATTAGATAATTTCTCTCTAATGGATAAACCCAAAATCTCTATAAATTCTCACTATGGAACTTTTATGTACATATATATAAATGCATATGTATGTATACACATAATGAAGAGATTAAAAGCCAGTCATCAGGCTCTATTAGTTGAAAAGTATCAGACAGAATTCGTTTATGTTCTTTGTTCAAGAAAGTTAACCCAGCAGCATCACATTACTGCTCAACCTAATAAATCTTGTAGCATTGCTGATCACTTTCAGATTAGATTTGGGAGAAAGAACAATCCCTGAAAACCATGTAATGAGAACTATTATTTTTCTTCAATTAAATTTCAGCATACTAGACAATAGAGACTATATTCCCACTATTTTGGCTGGAAATATTTTGAGTAGTATATTTCTGAACAAAGTTTGATTTTTGAGAAGTACATCATACCTCATCTAATAAGTCTGGTGTGTTTAACTTCAGTATCTTTCTCCCTTGTCTTTGTGTGTCATGAAATAAATGAACTAGAAACCACCCGGTTTTGAGCAATGTAATGAATTTTCTGGAATCACACATGTGAAGACTTTACATGAAAGAAACTCCCTTCTCATGCCAGGATTTGAATGCTGAGCATTTGAAGTGGCCAACATAACCAGTCTGGTTTGCGTGCGGGTTGTTAAGATGAGACTGCACATATGTAAAAATAAATGCTAGGAATCATGTTAACAATGATCTCAGGAACAGGGGAATACTCCATCTTAAACAAACGTCTACATTGTATGGGCACTGTTTTCCTTTAAGAAATGTGGGTCCTAAAAAGTTTTTGTTTTAGAAAGATTTAAATTCTGTGTTATTTCTTTATGGCTTGAGCGAGGCCACACACTTTTAGCACACCCAGTTGTGAAGATCACCCTGATGATCTGATACAACATTACTCTCTTACACTAAATGTGTTGTTCAAGCAGGAATACAGCATAGGTACTGCCTTACAATTACTGTTTTTACCCTACAAAGCGATATCCACCCTATTCTTCTAATCAGCTGGACACCACTTCCTGGTAATAGATGTGCAACTAACAGGACTTTAAGCCTGGGGAAAGCAGAGATCTTCCAGGTGCAGGTTTAAAGACCTTGTTTTCCACCGACACCAAAGACGTCCTGAGGCAGTCTTTACCAACACTGGCATGCGAGGGGCAGGCCGGGTGTGAGCGCTCGGATGTTTGCGGAGCAATGCGAAATCCGACACGGCCGGATAACCCCACTCTGCTACCAGCTGTGCTCAGTCTTACTGGTGTTTACCATCCACAAGTGGGAGCAAACAGCCTGTCCCCGCTGCCTGAGAACGAGCAGGAAAAGGGGCTCCTCTACGTGCAGTTTCTATGCCTCTTCCCAAACATTTCCTTGAAACAGTTTTGATCTCCTTGACACTTCACCAGCTAATGAAAGGATAATTAACTCTATCTCAACTGAAACCATGACAGAGAGAAAGACATCCTCATATTTTGTTTAAAGACAAGATACCAAACCCATTCCAAACAGAGATAACTATGATAAATAGATCTCCAGAACGGGCAAAAAGCTGCAATATTGATAGCAACAGCCAACACAGTTTTTAAAGTGTGAAATTAATGGATCTAAACATTATTCAGAATTCACAGCCATTTAATTTTAAAATAAGTGGATTTAGTGTTATGAGAGGATTTAAGGAGCAAAAGATGCCTGGCAACATCAAAACAGGTATTTTGAAAGATTAGAAGAACCAATAGAAGGAGGCGCTCTTGGGGACGCTCTGAGCAATGACATCTATTTACAGAGTCCTTTGGGTAGTACTAAGAACAAGAAACCAAAATGACAAGAAAACCATCACTGTCACAATTTTTATTGCAGAAGATGATCAAAGAAAAAGGTTTGAAGATTGCATCCACTCTGCAATTAAAATGTCTAGGCAAACCTCAGGTTTTCCCATAGTTGGAATCAAATCCCCTGCTGAGACAAATAAATTGATTTTTCCATTTGTTGCAATGAAACAGTAATTTGATCCTTTCCTAACTTCTCACACCCAAGGTGGACATATTTCACCCCTTGTTTTCTATGTATTCAAAGTCTGAATAACTTGAGCAGCCCATGGAGATCACAGCCCAGGTACCACCCTCCTTTCTGACTGATCCAAGCACCTGTAGCTCAGCAGTGACAATTTGCCACATAAATCTCAGTAGTGTGATAAAGCTAAAAAAAAATGGAAACCAAACTCTGGGGTATAAACATCACTTCACATTCCTTTAATCTGAGTCCAGGGAGGTACTGCTAGATGTGGCCATTGCCCCTTAAGGGATTGATTGCTGGTGTAAATCAGTAAAGCTTTTCTGAATGCGTCAAATCTTTTCTCCTTCATCACAGCACCTGCTGTGTTTGTCAAAGTGGGTAGGTAACACTGCTGTCCTTATAAAAGTGGGGAAACTGAGGCATCCAGCATCTAGTCATCTGGCCACTGTCAATTCGTTCAGGAAGCAGCAGAAGCAAGAACAAAATTTAAAAATCGCAGGTTCTACACAGATCTTTTTAAACAGAGGCACCACAACTTCATGGAATAGAGGTGCTCAGAATTACTCAGATAACGTGATTCCATGCAAATGGGAATAAACAGATCCGAGCACCTACCGGGACAGTTGAAATCCAGAAGATCACCCAGATGGTCCACATAGTCAAACACAGTCTGTTTTCTTCATCCCTCATGCATCAGAGGTCAGCAGGCTGTTTGTATGCTCTCCAGCGTGGCTCCTAGCTCTTTTTACTTCATCCTTTTCCCTCCTTGCTTTTTTCCCTTCCCAGCTTTGACCATCCTTAGCCAATGTTTCTCTCCAGCTGCTGAGCTCTAGAGAGCATCAACAGTGACAGGACGCCCCCTTCCCATCCACCCTGCACACTCTCCTCCTCCTCTGCAGAAGCGCCCTGTCCCAAGAATTACAGCACCTCTCTTGAGCATGTTCCTGCTGTTGTCTGCCTCCCTTCCTGGTTATTATTCACTGTTATCAATGGGTGTCGCTGGGGAATGATCATTCCTCATGCTCTCACGATAAGGGACCAAGCAGGACTCTCCTGTAAGATGTCAGCCCCACAATGGCAGGGGCAATCAATCAAGGGGAAGTACAGCCCTGGAATAAGTGCTCTGCTGAGAGGCTGAGTTGGAGGAATGCGATTCAGGCTGCCTGCACTGCTTCTGCTCTCGACAGCTCTGCACATGCTTCCCACAGGGAACCCACATCCCTGAGAGCCAGAAATCAGGAAGCTGGCAGATCCTGCTGCAGGTAAGCCTGCTGCCTGCATGTCCCACCAAGCCCATGTTAGCACAGCTGCCAGAGCCGAAGAAAACATCTAGTCTGGGATAAACAGGGAATCTACTCGTCCCTTCCAAAGAGGACTCCAAATACTCCCTTCATCCTCTTATTCAGCATCTGAAGAAACAACCAGTCTGCATTTCATCCCAATACTATAGGCTGTAAGGTGTCATTGCATTTGGATCCCACTGGTACCTTGTTGTTGGGAAGTAGATTCCAGACATCCTGGGTTTCCCAAAAGTTCCTTGGCAGTCCCCTTGCCTGTCAGCAGACCACTTTTTGTTGTTCCTGGTTTTGTTTCTGTGGCAAAACTGTTGTAAAGGGGCTGTGTGCCCAGCTGGGTGTGACCTCTCAGCTGCCAAGGCAGGCACTCCAAACCCTTGTTTGTCACATTCACTTCTAGCACAATACAGAATACAGCTTCAAAAATGAGTCAAAGTTTGCACTGTGTACCAGTGCTCTTTCTCAAAGCATGTCAGTCCTCAGCTTGTCTCAAAACTCCTTTACCACCTTTTCCAATTTACCATCACCAGACAGGTCAAATTTAATGAAGGGCTGCCCGGAACACAGATGTGCTCCAGGTTTACCAGTAAAGTCAATGACTAGGAAAAATATATGGCTAACTGCCTATGCACTGAAAATCCTACCATTGGATTAAAGTCATCTGCTGAGCAGCACAAGGAAGGAATTTGAGTTTCCTAACAAGTGTTGCCCTTTCCATGCCCATTCTGACTTCAGCTCATCTCTATATGTGTTCATGAAGATCGCTGAGTTGCAATGCTCCCTCTTTCCCTACACACCACCCTCATCTCTCCCCACAGTCCCAGAGCAGCAGTCAGGCAAGTGGCATTTGCTTAACCCCACACTAGCTCAGTCCTGCTCACTCACCACAGTCACACAGCATCCTTTCCCCTCAAAATGGCAAATGCTTCAGTCTTCCTTGCCTCAGTCCACACTAAACTTGTAGTGATTTTCATTTCTTGAAGACATCTGCTTCCCCACAGAGTTCGGTTGAAAATATCAAAGGGTTAAACAAACTGTTGAAAGGGTGTCTGAGAGGCAGCCAGACAATGCCACTGTAGTAGTCTGAAGAAACCACACTGACAATGCTGCATCATCTCGGTGGGGTGCCAAGACTTTCTCTTCCTTTGGCTGAAGGAATATTTTATTATTCCATTGATATTGCAGCATCTTCCCCTGAAAGCCAGCACTCCTTCTTGCATTTATGTAATTGAGAGAGCTTTGCTTCTGAATGTACTTTGGAGTGTGGCGCTTTTTCCAAAATAGGCCCAGGAGTCTGGAGAGTCAATGTTGGATTTAAACACCAACAGTGTGAATTAATATTTTCTGATCCTCCCATTTTATTCAGGCTGAGTGTTTGAAAGAAGATTGATGCAAAATAAAACCTGGGAAATTCTCACCTGTGCAAACCATTGCTTAACTCACAGCAGATGGCAGCCCAGTGGGGCAGGCAGGGAGAGCTGGGAAACCTAACAGCAGCAGCAGCAGACTACAAAGAATTATTACCAAGAATTCACAGAGCCCCAAATGAGATGTTTGTTTAATTAAACAATAGCTGTGTGCATTTGCTTTTATACCTACTCAGTATACCCCTTGTAAATTTGTCACAGCTGGAATTTCTTTCGAGTCTGATATCTAAACAGGAAAGAAACATCTGAATTTGTTCACAAAATTTCAAAAGACTTTTCACTTTAACTTTAGGAGCAAATAAAAGAAATTACTTTGTTTTGTACTACTCTGACTGTAGGATTGTTTACTTATTAAACACTAACCAACCTTGATGTTAAATATTTATTTATTAATACTTAAAAATTCCATTAGTGCTTGAAACAACTAAATTTTCTCCTCCCTTTGCTAAATAATTAAATTGTTTGTAATAACTTTACTACAGTTTGACAATCAGACCACACATTTTTCATCTGACATTTGGAATACAGAGACGAAACTGAGGCAAGAATCACCTAACTAAACCCTGGTTAACATTCTTTACTTGTATCAGCCTTCCCAAGGAAACCTGAAGGTTTGTTAGCTGATAACTCAACCTTTTCACCTACTTTTTCCACTCATTTGCTGCTTCCCAGGAAACTTTTCTCACCTGTACCTATTTAGGTAAAAAACCCTCATAATTTATGGGTGGTATGAAAAATGCACTGAAGAAAGGTTTTTGGGATTACTTTTCAAGGGATGGTTCTTTAATGCTGAAAGTAAGAACATATAAGGGGGCGAGGGGGGAGGGAGGCAAAGGAAAGACAAAAAGATTGGGTTTTTTAAAATATAATATTATAATAAAACTTTCAAAATCTCTTTTAAACCAAGTAAGATCAATTTAGGTGTTAATAGATGAGAGTTTTTAAAAGGAAAGAAGCGCCTCCGCTCCGTCTGCGGCCGCACTGAAAACGACGCTTACTGGGGAGGAAATTAAAAA